>JAADXK010000382.1:0-25906 GCA_023337805.1 Globisporangium barbulae
ATCTCCACCAGCGTGCTTGAGAACCTCAACAGTGTGTTGAACAACGGCGTCAGGCTAACAAGGATCGACCTGTGGGACTACTACTTTGACTTGAAGAAGATAGCGAGCTCCAAGCATCGAGAATTCGAGTGCTTCATGGTCACAGACGGTCTGAGCGTATCTGTGACAGTCTCGAGACCCGGTCAGCTTAGTGAGCTGAAACGAACGGAGCCCAAGCACACGCAGCGAGATCCCGCGTTGCGCCTATACGAAGCAGCAGAACGAGTCGTCGCAGTGGATCCAGGGCGCTCACCGCTCTTCACGGCTGTGGTCGAGAACCCACGGGCTTCCGACTCCCTCTCGACAGCAGCCCAGCGAATGAGCGACACGAGGTGATTCGCTGGCGGAGGAAGCGGTTTTACCACGAGGCCGGTTACCATCACTGCACTCGAATAACAATGATGTGGATGGAAAAAGAGCCAGCGATACAGCACTACATCCACAGCGTGACCACTGCCAAGACAAGCAGCCTAGCTTCACTCCGAGAGCACGCCAGGGCTGTACCTTGTGACTTGGTACTTTATGTGACGCAATGCAAACACAAGTAGGCTCAACTGAATTTCAAGTGCGCTGAATAATGAGCTCGAGGGCCCTAGACAGACAATAAGAAGCGTGCAGTTACGCTTGTATAGTATCCGCTGCCATTGGATCAAAAATGTTGGGGAGCTGTAAACAAAATCTTTTTGAGTGTTGAAGCTGCGGGCACTTGTGGTGGTAATGCGAGCTGCGGCGCATCCGTGCTGATGCCCTTGTGAAGGTGGTGCTGCGAGCCTTTGGTGAGCGCTCTCCTGATTTCTCTGGCTCGCCGCGCCTTTTGAAGTCATCGCGTTAGCGACGATTTTCAGTACTCCTCGGCATTTGAAATGCGGCACTTCATTTTTGGTTGGCTATCGAAGTGTGCGAGGGGGGATGGGAGGCGTTTACCACGGATGCCAGAAATCCAGAGGCGTCTGTGATGTGAAGAAATGTCACGGATTGCGAGTCGAAGCTGTGCGTGTCAGTAACACCACCGCCTGTTATTTAGTGGGGACACATGCCCCAATACTCCTGGCTGAATCTATCCTGCACCGTCGATGATAGAGACTTATGAGAGGTGAGGTGGTTTTGCATCGACATAAGCTGCGTCGGCGTAGGGATAGGGCGCAATCGTGTTGACTGTAAAGAAGCTTGCGCACGACCGAAAGAGCCACCTAAGTGCATCGCCTGCTTCTTCGAGCCTGAGCCAGCAATCCGCGAAGTGAGAGTGAGGCTCCCCACTTCGTTCCCAGGATACTCTCGTCGGCGCAAATGCGCGTTCGCTCGTTCTTGTCTGGTTGCGGCGTCCGATTGCCATTGAAAGCGGAGGCAGAAATCCATGACGGATGCCTGGCGGCGATTTCGACTCGGAAACTGAACTGGAATCCGTGACGACCAAGAGTGAAGTTGTTCACTTCAGTTCACTCTAGCATGTGAGTAAATACGGCGCGTGGTTGATTAAAATTCAGACGAGGAGGGCTTTTGGTCGACGTTTACTGGCAAACAGTCCAATCTTTTAGGAGGCTGCATGCCTCACGAGAGTGCATGGATAGGAGCCTCGAGAGAACCGAGGCATTGTATTGGCACCTGCTCTGGTCGCCACTGAGCTCTGAAGAATAGAGTAGCCCTAATGAATTTCGCGTTCATTTTGCTGTTCTGGCGACGAACGAACCGCACTCCCGGTGCAAGTCCGGGCTGGTGTAATCGCGATCGCTTTATGAAGTTTGCTCATCTTTTAATGATGTGCTACCCTGATCGCGTTTGTCTGGCTGTCGTGGTGGGGTGCTCTGTGATATGGTGCTATCACACAACTTGGGATTGCTAAATCAGCTTAAGAGCTGAACAAAAAAATGATGAGACCAAGAGTGAAGTTGAGCAAACCCATTTTTTATGGTGAAAATGCGTCAGTTGTTTACTGATACGGAGCTCAATCTCTGTTCCATGCAACCAGCAATGCGTGTGTTGCATGAGAAGAAAGCGTGCTGGTGCTGAGGCCACCACATGTCTGAAGGCGTGAATATCAGTGCTGAGTTTCATTCTCTATCGCGAGTGAGAATCCATTTTCACAAAGTATAAACGAGTCTCATTTTTGTTGTTTTTTCTGTGAACCAGGACTCAAATATCACTTCAACTTCATATTCAGCCAATCACATACCATATATTTAAATTCAGAATATTTTATCCAGTCACAGCGTGTATCTGACGACAATTTTTCGAACCATGTCTGCTGAGGAGTCAAAGCTGGACAGATTATTTGGAGAGTGTGTCTTGCAGCCGTCGGCGTATCAATGAACTATCGCTGCTTGTCGTCATTCCAGCGTTCGCCTCCGAGTCCACACGCCACTAGAAGCACACACAAGCCATCAGCATCACCATGTCGCCATCCTCCTCCTCCTCCAACGACCGCTTCCTGCTCACGAGCGTCGCCGTCCTGTGCCGCGAGCATGACGCCCTCGCTTCGCTGACCCATGTCGCCGCGACCATCAGCGGATACGCCGACGCGACGACCGGCTACGAGCTCTGGCGCGCAGCAGCCGCGGGTGACCTTGCACTGCTGCAACGCGTGCATGGTATGCACACATTCGCGGGTCTCCGTCGGAGTACCTTGAACGCCGTGGAGCTCGCAATCGAAGCTGCGACGGCGAACGGCCACTTGCTCGCCGTCCAGTGGCTCCACAAGACGTTCCCAGCGCGCAAGAACAGGACGTGGGCGATCGACACCGCGGCGGAACACGGTCATTTGAGCATCATGCAGTGGCTGCACGGAGCCAACAGCACGCTCGACCGCGCGTCAATGGCTGCGATGGACGAAGCTGCAAGGAATGGACGCATCGACATTGTCCAGTGGCTCCACGCCAACCGCAGCGAAGGCTGCTCGACGCGCGCCATGGACTGTGCGGCACGCAACGGCCACCTCCACGTCGTGCAGTGGCTGCACGAGAACCGCAATGAAGGTTGCACGACCCAGGCGATGGACTGGGCGGCCGCGCAGGGCCACTTGAACGTCGTCCAGTGGCTGCATGCGAATCGCCACGAGGGCTGCTCGTCCATGGCGATCGACAATGCTGCTGCGAACGGACACCTGCACGTCGTCGTGTGGCTGTTCCAGCACTGCGCACTCCGGTGGACGAGCAACGCCGAGCGCAACGCTGCGGCGCGTGGCCACAACCATGTGCTCGAGTGGCTGCACTGCAATGCGCCCAATGTTGCTGAGGAGAACTAGGTGCCAGAGCTCGCTGCTATTGCGTGCTAGCTGTCGAGGAAGTGCCAATGCAGCAGCAGCTCGTCAGTGACGAGAACGCTGGCTGTTGTACGATATTTAAGCCCAAGGTGTGACGTGTTGTCCATGTAAGGAGTAACTTCATCAGTTAATACACCGACTCTGTATGCACCCAGTAAGATTGGCTCATTAGCACCTTGCGCTTCGTAGGAAAGTGCTGTTCCGTGCCATTGAGGCATGTCATGCTCAGAGGGCTTGCAGTTTCGTGCTTCGTTGGCAAGAGAACATCTCTAATACGACAAAATAGCTTGACGTTTGTATGATGTTATCATGATTTCTGGATATCGAAGCATCACAAGCATGGACCAAAGCATACAAACGTCAAGTTAAATGTCATGTTACTGATAATCACAAGCCTAAGAAAAGAGTAGTGTTTTTTATATAGTTTCTCTATGAGGCACTATTGTTGACAGTAAGGTACTCCTCCCCCTCTTTGCCTGCGTCACGAAACAGTCTGACGAAGCCCTTGACCGAAGAAAAGCTCACGAGACGAGACAAGACGAGACGAGCATGGACGAGATCGCGTTGCTGCAGCAGCAGCTGGCGGCCGTGCAGCAGCAGGAGTCGGCGCTCAAGCTCTCGGACCACAATGTAATCGACCTGCTCATGAAGCTGCAGCAGCTCAGCAAGATCCAGGTCGTGCACACGCTCACGGGCAAGCAGTTCCTCACGCCGACGCAGATCGAGCGCGAGATCCAGGACTATGTGACGCTCAACGCCGGGCGCATCAGCATGACGGAGCTGCAGCAGCTCATCAACATTGATCGGTCATACGTTGAGAAGTACGTTGCGCAGCTCGCGCGCAACAAGAAGAGCAGCGGCGGCAGCTCGTACTTTGTCGTCAACAGCGGCGAAGAAGTAGTTACGAACTGGTACCTGGACGCGATCATGGAGGACACGAACACGCTGCTGCAGGAGTCCGGCACGAGCACGATCGGCGAGCTCGCGCAGCAGTACGGCTTCGCGGTCGAGTACATGAAGGACGTTGTGTTCTCGCGCATCGGCACGATCCTGCAGGCTCAGGAACGCAACAACGTGCTCTACACGCACTCGTTTGTGGAAAGCCAGAAGGCGCAGATCCGCGGCGTGTTTAGCGCAATCACGCGGCCGACATTCATCCCGGACGTCGTGCGCACGTACCGCTTTGAGGAGAAGGTCGTGGAGGAGTACCTCCAGGAGCTCATGCAGAAGCGCGTGCTCATGGGCACGCTGCGCGGCCGCGAGTACGTACCCTACGTGTTCATCGAGGCACAGCGCGAGAGCGTGTACTCTTTCTTCCAGCAGAATGGATACTTGGACCACGCCCGTGCGCTGCAATTGCAGGTCACGCGTCCGTACGATTTCCTGAAGCGACGCTTCCCCGACGCGATCCCTCTCAAGGACTGCGTCGTGAGCCAGGCGCTGTACTTGCAAGTCGAAGGATCAATTGAAGCGGCGGTGAACGAGGCTTCGTTTGTGGACCTGCGCACGGTTCTGCCCAGTGCAATCGCGTCCAGTGACGTTGCGATTTTGCTCACGAAGTCCCCATCGCTGGCGAGAGGCTCAACTGACGCATTCCAGGTGAACGAGGTCTTCGCCGTGAGCAAGGCGTTCTTTGACGCGGCGGTTGAGAAACTCAAGCAAGACGCGTCGGCGAAAGCGCTGAAGGCCTCGCAACAGCAGCGGTCAGTGGGTAGTATGCCAATTCAGAAGCAGACGCAGCATGACGATGACGACGACGACTTCTCGGACGAGGATTTCAGTGGCAAGCGCGGCGGCGGCAAGCGAGGCAAGAAAGCGGGGAAATCAGCAGCAGCAGCAGCTGTTGAAGAGAGTGCAGCAAGCGATAAGAAGGGGAAGCGTGGTGGTGGGAAGGCCGCCAAGAATGCTGCACCAGAGGAGACGGCATCAAGCAAAGCCAAGGGCGGAAAAGGCAAGAAAGGCAAGAAGGGCGACGATGTCGCATCAAGTGCCTCTTCAAAGCGGTCAAGCGCTGCTGGTGGCTCATCTTCGTCTGGTATATCTGCATCGATCACCCCGTCTCGAGATGAGCTTTTCGAATTGCTGGTGTCCTGGTTTCCTCAGATTGAAGACGACGAAGAGCTCCTCGATGGCGTCGCAGACCACTTGGAGTCGCAGATCGACACCATTTACACGACTGCGCTGAGCGCGTCGCTCTCGAGCATCATTCGCGGCGACGCGGCCTCGCTGCGTGAGCTACGAAAGAAGTTTGAGGACAAGTTCGACGACTTGCTGTCGCTGCTGCTCGTGTACGAAAAGGGTTTCAACAAGCTCGAGATGAACGTCGATGCGAAGAACAAGCCAGACATGGAGCAGCTGAAAGTGGTCGAGAGCCACATTCTGGCATCCGCAGGTGTCGAGCTGGCGTCGCTGGTCACGAGCTTTGTCGCCGAGTCAAACAGTCTTGAACTGGACGGCGTGCCTTCGTTCACGCAGCCAAAGGATGTGAAGGAGAACGTCGGCGAGAGTGGAAATACTAAGGTCGAGTCGGCATTGATGACCAACCTAAGCGACGAGAACAAAAAGGCGCTCGAGAGCAACCTGCCCGCGCCAACTGCAAGCGCTTTGGTGCGTCTCTGGACGTTCTCGATCGCCGGTCGACGCTCACTGAGCGACTTTATGCTCCACATCCCAGTGCTCGCGGACGCGCTGAGCATGCCCTTGCGCAAGATGGACCGCAAGAAAGAGCGCCAGGTGGTGTTCGCCTACCGCCAAGGCGTCATTAGCGAGCTGGAGGATACTGTTGGTGACGAGTACAACGTCGCTGCGACGACAGCGCTCTTGCTGCAGCTGCTCTTCCAGCAGTCGACGGGCTTCCCAGCGACGTTCCCCAAACACTCGGTCTCGTTCGGCACGATGGTGCTGAACGCGTTCCGGTCGTCGATCCCAGAGGTGCCGATGGCGAAACTGGATGCGCTCGTAACGCTTGCTCTGGAGCTCAGTGAGGACAGCGATGCTGATTCCCAAGAGCGTGGCTTTTTGGAGCTTGTGGATGAGGTTCGTGGGCTGGTGCTTGCGAAAGACATTGCGTCTGCTTGATAGCATAATGTGTGTGCTCCTTGATACAGAAATTGATTTCGGATTTCCAATAAACGCTTAGTTGGGATGAAGCTGGAGGAATCGCAGCGTTGTATTCCTCAATAAAAACTTGCATGCAGATGAAAATCTAAGCTTGACTGAAAAGAGTGTCGGAGCGGATCGTGTGGCGCACGAACATCGAACTGATTTGAAGCCATCCGTGACGAACGTCAAATCGTCGAGCTCGGCTTCGTGCCTCGATCTTTTTGCGCCGACACGTTGTACTCCTTACTATACACGACTTCGATTGGTCTGGTGTTTCACTGCTGGTCTCGATCGATCGAGCCTAACGAGGCTTGCTGAACCAGTTACTGCTTTGGTCGACCTTGCTGTACTTCAGACTGTCGAATGTTGGTGACTTGTCCACAAGCGTCCAGTCGTCACCCTAAACAAATAAACCAAAGTGTTAGTCTTCTGGCGCATAGTATTCCGTCATGCAAACGGGGCGCATGTGGCATACCTTTGGACTTGGTGATGCATCTTGAAAATGTCGTCGCTGCTGCTGCGCGATGCGCTTCTGCATAAATCGGTCCATCCGTGGCGAGCGATCAGAACGTGGAGGCTGACGGTACGGCACGTACATCGTCTCTTTTACGTCGATCAAGTCGTCGTCCAAGTCAATCGTGTATGTCGCTGCCACCGCCGCGTGCGCGCTATTGGTCTGCGCGCGGTGGTATGGCGAGTGGCGTCGCGGCGTCATCACCAGCGCAGCATGCGCGACCGGTCGGCGGTCTTCAAACGTGTCCACAATCTCCTCAATTTCCTCATCATCTTGCGGCTCGTCGTCGCTGTCGACGCCGTCGCTCTCGTCGTCCGAGAATTCGTCGCTCCTCGCGAGTTCGCTCAGCTTCTGCAGGTCGGTCTGGTTCACCTTCCGCCCGCGCAGTGCGCGCTGGTTCATGGAGCGGAACGCTGGCGAGAGCTGCAGCGTCATGTTGCCGAAGGCATTCTCGCCCGCGTGCATCGAGACAGTGGCCATATTTGCTGGTTAGTGTGTGTGCGTTGTTACTGCCGCGGCTGAGTTGGTTTTTCTTCGGCTGCTTCTCTTCTCGGTCGGTCTTCTTTTCTTCTTCGGCTTGTCTTCGACGGAGAAAATTGGCGAATGCGGCCATATGACACTGACCGGACACCGCCCGCCCGCCCGCCCAGTAACCCGCCCGCATCCACCAAAGAAAGAAAAACGTAGGAAGAACAAACGGCAAGTGGCTCGAAAAGCCGTCGTCGTCGACGTCATTCGCTCGCTGATAATGGCTCAAACAAACACAACGAGGCGGTCCAGTTCTCAGACTCTCATCTGAGAACAACCATTTTAGGGGCGAATTTAAAACTCAAGTTTAGATTATCATCACATTAAATGCATTGTTTCGACTACACTTGAAAGGTGCGTCGGAATGTTTTCAAAGTTGAAGTAGAGTGATGGTCACGCGACACTCAGAATGCGGGCTCGCGACAATAGCACTGTCGTACACACACAGGGCTACCAGATGGCGGCTGGGGCGACAATCAGCTCATGCAGCAGCAGAGGAAGCGCTCGTTGCTGCGTGCATGAAGGACCCGGATGACTGACGTGCATACGTGTCAGCGAGCCAAAGGTCTGTGAAGAATCCCCAGCTGGCGCACTCCGGGTCAGGTACGGAACGTAAGTTCTTGCACAATCGCTTTCGTTCACGAGATGCTGCGTGCATTCAAAGGGGATGTGATGGTGAAGGTGGTCGGTCCTATCACATCCTCACGACCCGCTGCATCATCAGTGAGCGACGAAGCGACGCGCACATAAGGAGTTGACCGCCGTCGCATTATTGAGCAATGACTGTCGCCGCCGTCAGGTACAGTATACTGGGTTTGTTCAACACGCCCGTTGCAGCTTTTTGGCTGTGTTTGCTTTTCTCTATTTGCTAGTGCTGTCGCTTATATGATGCTCGCACACATCTCGAATGTTCTGTCTCTTTAGTGTGTATTCAGGCGCACCTCTGAGAAACGAAACGGATTAGTGGGAGGCGCGAGATGGCTCATAGATGAATGGCTCAAAGCTGCGGCGGTTGGTAAACGACGCTTGCCACTCCCTTAATAGCCGCTCGCTCTGATTTGAAGCTCCGATTTGTCCAAGTCGTTTCGGCAGTGATCCGCACATAGAGCTTTGCTGTTTCTCAGCTTCAAGCTTCAGCATCTTCTCGTGCCATTTCGAGACCTGGTTTTCCGGATTTGAAAACGCGCAAGGGTGTTATCGTTTTCGTGTGGTGGCAAGCGAGAAGGGGAATCTGCGAGAACAATCTCTTGGTGCGCGGGCGTTCATCATCGTCGAGTCCACCTGTAAGGCGTGAGCGTGAGTCACCTGCATATTTTCGGTCTCACATCTTGACATGCTCTCGGCAGATGGCGGATAGAGTATGACTGGCTATCAGACCTCAGCATCTGTTACCGGCGCTGCATCTGGTTTCGTGTACACACGACTTACGTAACGAGACTGAAGTTTGTTCAAGTTGCAGTTCGTTCGTTAGGTAGTGAGGATACCGCAGCGAGCCAAAGCTTAGAGTCAGAATTGATCATCCGGGCAAGATGCCATCAAAACCTCTTGATGTTGCCCCAGTCGAGGACGAAGATGAAGATGCCGCTGCTGCTCGCAGGTTGTTCTTCTGCTGGATCACCGTGCGGAAGTTCTTCGGGATGTTGTCCGGGTTGTGGATTCTCCGAAAGTCCACGGACTGATCGTGTCGCGTGCGCACGGACGACCGTTTTGGCAGCAGCCCGCCCATGTCGCGCTTCTCACGGGGCTTGATCAGTGGCAGCGTCAGTGCACCCATTCCAACAGAGCCCGCTGTCAGCAGCGCAAGGTTGGCCACGCCAGGTCCACTCGTGGTGGACATCAGGGAGGAGACTGGAGTACCAAAAGCACCACTACCGCTAATCTCGTCCTCGCCGATCTGAAGGCTCTGCATTGGAAGCATCGGAGATTTCTCGCTCCCCATTACGGCTGGAACCAGTGTTCGCCTGCAAGGACACAATAGAGTAGCGCACGATGGTCAGTCTACAATACCATTGATGCCAGGAAAGTGACACCTTAAGCTCATCGAATGGCAAATTGAGGTGCACTCACCTTCGAGGGGAGCTCTTGGCGCTGCTTGTGAGTCGTACCGCTTGCGCCAGGTTATGCGCTGCAACAAGTCCATCCTGGCGCTTGAGTCTTGCCATTGAGATCGCACTATTCAGCGGTTGCAATGGATGAGCAGCTCCGCTGGCATCGATCAGAGTGTACAGCTTCTTGTCAGGTTTGCTCTGCTGAGGCACAAGCAGTAGGTCTAAGACAACCAGTGGGTTATATGAAGAACAGCGCAAGAGAGAGTTCGAAACGTACTGGATCCACTGGATTCATACAGATCGCGCTCACTCGAAAGCATGCCTGGCCCTCACTAAACATTTTTGGTCCGCAGGACGTCGATAGACAGTCAGCACACACAGGCATCCACACGAGTGCAAGGTGAGCAAAGCGACGGTCTCTGTCTCTCTCTCACACACACTTACAGGAACACGCGTCCAATGAACTGCGAGAGCAGCGTCTGCCTGGTCCACCCGGCCTTGCGCACAAAGTCGCTCATCTCGATCACCTTGAGCACGGGCGTCTTGCATCCGTTGCCATCCCAGCACGAGATCTGCATTCAAAAGCATGTGAGTACCCTCATGAACATCTGTATGATGAATAGTGAAGTAAGGCTGTTAGCTCACCTCTCCGCGTGTGACTTTGACGACCGTGACGAGCTCCGTGATGTCACCCGTGCTCTCTGAGAGCTTCTGCTGCAAGAACGGCAGCGAAGCGAGCGATTCTCTCGCACCAAGGTCGCTGTTATTGTTGTTGTCGCCACCTAGTCCCCCACCGCCACTGCTCCTGCTGTCTCTCCGACTCGCCATGATCGCATTGCTGCTTGCTCCAAACGCGCTACTGGTCATCCAGTCACTCGCTCCTCCTCCTGCTGTCCCTGGCTCACTGCCATTCCCACTGTTCTCCTGTCGCTTGGCGTTCATGTTCATCACGCGTGTGCGATGGCCGGACACGCAGATCCACACCTCCCCTGGCTTTGGCATCGAGTCTTCGAGCAGAAAGGTCTCCTTCGCCTCGTTCCCATTCGAATTGAGCGTCGCGATCGAGTAGCAGCGAATGAACCTTCTCTGAGATGATGACGAAGGCTCCAGTGGTAACGAGAGGGCGTCAGGCCACACGCAGCTTGAGACACTGGCCGCGTACGAACTCGGCCGACCGAGTTGCCACGTGTGGTGCTTCCCGAAACAGCCCACGAGCACGCCGTCCAGCGTCCAGATGCTCACTTCGCCATTGCCACACGCCAGCAACAAGTAGAGCTCCGAGACGCGCTCGTTCTCAATAAAGTCCGCACAGAGCACCCGCGTGGCACCCAGTCGCCACTGGCAGCAGAACTCGAGCAGCACGCCGTCGTGCTCCGGGGCGATGTTCAGATCCCAGATCTTAACAAAGCCCGCGGCGTCCCCGGTCACCAGGTGCGTGTTGGTCTTGTCGCACCGTAGCGCCGTGATCGCCTCGTCCTTAGGGTGCTCGAGCTTGATCACAGCCTGGGTCGTCATGGACCGGTCGATGCACACGAGCTGACCGTTCTCGCCGCTCGCGAAGAGCATCTCGAGCTTCTGCGCGTAGAACATCGTGTCGATCGAGCCCGCACTCTGGTGAAGCTTGGACACGAACTCGCCCGAGTTGAGCGACCAGAGCAAGATCTTCCCGTCCAACCCCGCCGTGGCGATGTACGCCGGCGGGATGTACACGAGTGCGAGCACGTCCATGGTGTGGCACTTGGTGGGGTTGGACGTTAACGTGCGCTTGTTGGGTAGCACGTGGACGGGCAGCGCCTCGGACTCGTCGTTCTTGTCGGCCCAGACGAAAATATTGCGGTCCCAGCCGACGGAACAGACGAACCGCTGGCAGATGAAGTCGCCCATGCCCACACGCAGGTTGCGTTCAATGTCCAGAATGCTCGTCACCTCTTGCTGCCGATACCGGTTCTTCTTCCGCCGTGGCGTTGGGGATGATGGCAGCCCATCGATCGTCTCGGTCGCTGGTCCCTTCTGTGTGAGCGACAGAGTCGCAGCCGTGGCATCCGCGTTAATGGACCACTTACGAGCTGACACTGTCGCAGGCTCTCGTGGTGTCGGATCATCGTGGCCACGCTCAAGCCGCAGCTTTGTTGGCGACGGTAAATCTGCGTTCTCGATCGGCCCACCACGTCGTCCCTCTTGGTCGACGCCGAATGACGCTGGGAGGATCATGATGTCGCGCACTTTGCGCTTCGTAGGTGAGGCTGTGAGTGTATTGCCAGTTGCAGCCGGCGTGTCTGAGCCAGAGAGGTCGTCTGAGGTCGTACTCGTCAGCTTTGAAGCCGTCACTGTAGTGGACGAAGGCGCCGGAGCAACTGAAGAGCTTGAGGCTTCCTCGTGCTTGAGGAACTGCTTCACGAGCGCGCCGTTGCTGAAGTTCCACATCTTAAGCAGGTTGCCGTCGTGGCCGCCCGTGAGCAGCCTGCGGCCCGGGTAGTCGAATGAGATAGCCGTCACGGGACTCTGCCGGTGCGCATTCGCAAAGCTGCAGATCTCGTCCCCAGACTCCGCCTACAGTTTTGCCAGCATATATTTGTTGGAATCGATTAGGAAGTGGCGAGTCAACCAAGGTGATAGATTCCACACAATGTCCAATAGTTGGCTGTAAGAGTCACGTACGCTCCAGGTCTTGACGACCGACTCGGAGCTCATCTCGGCGGTCACGACTTGGTGGAAGACGCTGTTGTACGACGCGATGCACATGGGCCGCTCCTTGGCCTCGTCCTCCTGCTCCTCATCAGGCTGTACTTTAAACGGCCACCTCGTGAGGTGCGTCGTCCCACTGATCAAGCACGGGTACTTTGGGTCATACAACAGCGCCGAGATGCGATTCTCCGATCCGCCCGTGCTCTTATAGCGGTCCACGAAGGTCTGGAGACACCGGTGATTGCGCACGTCCCAGACTTTGAACGTGTTGTCCGAGGAGGCCGAGATGATCTGGTAGTTGTCGTCATCACTCGCGAGATGCAGCACCGAGGACGTGTGGCCCCTGAGCGTGGCGACCGCTCGTTGCGAAGAGTAAGGGTTCCAGATCGAAATGTCGCGCTCCATGCCGCAGCTCGCAATGAGCCGCGTGCTCGAACACCAGACCAGATCAAAGACGCCCTTCTTGTGCCGCAGGTACTCGAACTTGACGACCATGCGGTCGATGTCGATGATCGAGATGTTCGTGTCCAAGGACGTGGCCACGATCGCGCGGATGTCGTTGACCCATTTCACGCGCGTGACCCAGTCCGTGTGCTTCTTGAACTTGGTCCGAGACGAGAAGCCCTGGGCTTCCAGTGACGCACTACCGGCCGCGTTTGTTGGGTTGTTAACCCCACCACCTCCGCCAATTGAGCTGCCTGAGGACGAAGAGTTACCGGCAGTGCTCGAGGTCGAGCGGCCGTCGCAGGCCATCCACTGGGCCGAGCACGTCATGACGGTGATCCCGCCGGTGTCGTCGCCGATGACAAGCGCCTCGCGGTCGTCCGCGGGCTTCTCGACGTACTCAAGGCAGAGCGGGATGCACTGCTTCTTGGAGTACTCGCTGATCTCACCGATGAGCTGGCCCGAGCCCAGGTCGTAGACGCCCAGCGTGCGATTCATGGACGCAACCGCGAGCCGGTTGGACCGACGCATGACGCAGCAGTCCGTGAGCCAGTTCTTGCCCGTGGTGATCGTGTTCTGGAACGCCATCGTGTTGGCGCTCCACGTGCGCACGCTGCCGTCCTTGCTCGCCGTGAGGTACAGATAGGGCTTCTCGAGCCGCAGCACGCGCGTGATGATGTCCTTGTGGTGGTTCAGCGGCCGCACAGCCGAGCCCTCACCACCACAACCAGTGTTATTGCTACCACTGCTGGCATCGGTGTGGTCGCCGAGCTTGTCGGGTTGCGAGGTCTCGTAGTAAGAGTTGCAGTCATCGCCGATGAACTCGGAGCCGTTGTCGCTGCCGCTCAGAAACATGTACTACTGGACAGACAAAGGGAGAACAGAGTACAACAACAACAACAGCACTGTCAGCAACACAGAATGTTGTGACAGATATCCTGGGCACAATGGCGTTAGTGAGCTCAGCAAGGACGGTCACAGACATTCGTGAGCTCATCCCAGTCGACAGTGCCGTCCGAGTTGGCGTCAATCTTCTGGAACCTGAATAGACATCACACCACATGCAATCAGGACTCATGTTCTACCAAGCGAGGCTCAAGCTAGGAACGGTTCACGACACCCTTACAACTCTGTGAGTTGCGTCTCGCTCAGCGACGAGTCAATGATCTCGCGGAAGAGGCTCACGAACTCCTTCTCGTTCAGGTCGCCGTCCGCGAACTTCTCCTTGAGCGACTGCAGCTGCTCGACGCCGATCTCGTCGCGCGAGAAGACGGTCGCCGACCGCTTCTTGCTGCTCGAGTTGCTGCCGTTCGCTGCCATCGCGTCGTCGTCGCTGCCTGCTGCCTCTCAACTCGCATCAAAGCGTCGCTATCAAATCGCGACCTTTCTGGATCGTGCCAAACCGTTACAGCTTCTGTGAGGCGGTGAACGAAACGATGTCAAAAATGCTGTTGGTATGCTACATAGTTCATTTATTTCATTGGAAGCACCATCTTGCTTGGGCTTCCCTCTCTATCCACTCACGCCACAATTTAAATACTCTCACACACAAACACAGCAGACGACAACCAACCACACTCGTGTCTGCTCACCTTCTAAATCTCCGTTCGCCGCTCCTCTGTGTTGTTGTACCGGTACACGCTCGTAGACTGCCGGCTGCTGCTGCCATCCGCTCCTCCAGCATTGCGCAGCCCTTGCTGGCCGATCGAGAGGAACGTCGACACGCGCGTGTTGTCGACGCCCTGGGCTCGCAGCACATCCGCTAGCTGGTTGAGCACTTGCGGCGCATTCGCCAGCGTGACGGCAGGCGCGTCGGATGACACCATCGCGTTCACGCCACCGCTACGCAGGAACGGGTGGTTCAGCAGACCGCCTGGCCCGTCGATCGTTGGCCGCGCGCGGTGATCACGCTGCAGACACGACCGGATGACGTTCTCGAGCTCCTTGTTCTTGAGCGACGGGTACGGAATCGGATAGCTCGGATCGATGATGCAGCGGAATTTCTCGATGATGCTGTTCACGTCCGCGAACGGCGGCTTGCCGTACACGATTTGGTACAAGATGCAGCCTAGCGACCAGATGTCGCTTGCGCGTCCGACCTTCATCTTTCCTGACGGGTTGCGCTGCCCACTTGGCGCAGCGTTGCCCTGGATGGCCTCGGGTGACATGTAGTTCACAGTGCCGACCTGGCTGTCGCGCTCGATGTTAGTCGTGTCGTTCGAAATCGCCTTTGCGATGCCGAAGTCAATGAGCTTCAAGGCACCATTCACGAAGAGGAAATTGGCAGGTTTCAGGTCGCCTATTCACACGAGAATCACACAGTCAGACCTTAGTGCTCCTTCACAGTGGTCCTCAGACACAGATCACGACGTCGCTCCTTTCTTACCGTGAATGATCCGCTCACTGTGGATGGCGTGCACCGCCTGGAGCATTTGCGTCCAGATCACGCGCAAGAAGTTCTCGTCGAGACTGTCTTTGATGTCGCGCAACCGCTCGCTCAGATCGATCTCGCCATGCTCCATCACAACGTTGATCTGGCGCTGCTGGAGATCCTGCTCGGCTGCGACCAGCTTGATGATGTGCGGGTTTCCTTGCAGGCGCTCGAGCAGCTGAATCTCGTTCGTGTACTGCTCGATGCTCTTCGCATCCAACCGCTTCAGTTTGATTCGCTTGAGCGCGTAAATCTTCAGGTCAGGACCGAGCATTCGGTACACTTTGCTGCTTCCACCACTTCCGATCTGTTCCAACTTAATGTACACCAATCCATTCACCTGAGCGCATTACAATCACAAGGCCTTCACAGTGAGAGATTCGGCAAAGCACAGGGGAAACACATAGCAGCCAGCAACTTACCACAAACTTGCTAGACAGTGACGAGAACGGATCTCTTGGGGCATTGTCGACAAGCGACGGTGACGAAGATGACGAGACTGAGCTGACAGACATAGGGCTCGTGTCGAGGTATCGACTGGTGTTTGCAACTCCCTCGGCTACCTGCTGACGCTTTGGCGAAGGGAAGCGTTCGTTATCTTGTCGAACAGGCTCAGCAGCAGCCTCGATCGACTTCCGCACTGTGTTGTTAATGTTATTCGTGGTGGAGACTGGCTTTGCAGACGAGGAGCTCATAGACGAGCTGTGTCCATTTGCAGTGGGAAGAGGTCGAGGGTTCCAGTTCTTGATGTAGGACAAGTCGCTGGCAATCTTCTTGGTCGGCCGTGTTGCCTCTGTGGGCATGCTATTGTTCTCCTGCTGCAACACAAGCACACAAACGATGCGTTAGTGTCACGGACCCACACACACTTTCTTCATTCGTGACTGGCTTACCTTCTGCTGTCTGTTCTGCTGGCGATCCATAATGGGGCTGTCGTCCATCATGTCATCATCTTCATCGTCCTCTTCGTCCAGCGTTTCGGAGACTCGCTTGTTGCTCTCGGGGCCAGTGGATGCGACAACGCGGAGCGGAGGTCCACCTATGAAAAGAATTTAAGAAGGGTCAACAATGAGCCATTAGATTCACATACATGTGACTTGGAGCACAACAGAGACAAGATCATACCAAACTTGTAGAACCGCGAGGTTGTGGGCGCCACTTTCCGCGACGTGGTCTGCGCTTTCGACGCCGGTCGAGACGGGACGGACGGCGTGGTCATCAGCTTCTTGTCGCTTCGAGGAAGCTTCGAGACTGTCGAGAAGCCGTTCGTAGACGAGGAGGAGGCAGTAGTTGTCGATACTGCTGTTGTGCTGCTACTATGTGAGAACGACACGGGCGTCGCGACCATCGTGCTGGACGACAGTATCGTTGACTGCGTGTCGCTGGGCGTCGAGTACGTCCGCGCAGCGTACTTGTGGTCACGAGGCGTGTGTAGTTGGTGGTGCTGGACCAAGTGGTGCTGCGTCAGCGACGTCGAGAGCTGTCCGCTCGTGAGCCGCTGGAAGATCTCGTTCTTCTCGTGCACGCCAAACGCGTCGTGGACGACCCCAAGTTGTAAAATGTCTTGCGCCTCCATCTGATTGCCGTGTCTGCACTCGAACGCCGCATACGCCTCGTAGTACATCGGGTCATGCTCTCCTATCCGCTCGGTCTTCATGTATTTGAACGTGTCACGCGTCTCCTTTTCGTTTCTGTTACAGCAATTCAACAGAGCCACACAGTTAGACGCCACTCCCAGATAAGCAACGATAGCCATTCGCTAATAACGTACCCTTTGAGCTTCGCGAAGAGGATCCAGATCTCCACATAGCTTTTGTTGTGGCGGCAGTCCTCCTTCTGCATGAGCGTTATCGCGCGTCGATAGAGCCGCACTTTGCTGTACAGCTTCGCCTCGTAGGACGTTGGACTCTTGAGCAGCTCGAGCCATCGCTCCGGGGACGTCGGATCGCGCTTCAGCCTCTCGACTAGTGCCACACGCCGTGTGTCGTCTTTCTTCAGCAGGAACACGTCTTCTTCGTTCTCGCCAAAGCGGATGATGCGCGGCTGCTGAATCTGTACATACAAAGCGAATTGATTCGTCAGTGCCACTACCAGTCGTACGAAGACAAATGGCATGTACACAATAATGCGCGCACCTCGAGCATCATCCGCGTCGACGCTGCGTTACTGACGTTGCTGCTGCTGCTGTTGGGCGCAGGCTGGAAGTTCTCCTTCTGGTCCGTCGGCTCTGCAAAGTGCTTATCTGCCCAGTTGCTCAACGACGACCAACTGGGCTTCTTGACGCTCGGCGCGAACGCGTTGCTGTTGCTATGGCTGTTAACGCTGCTGCCTGTCTCGCGCGCGCGTTTCCTGCCGCTGCCGCCCAAGCCTCGAAGCACGCTGTCGCCCCCTATGGTGCCTGTCGTTGCAGGTGCTGATGACAGTCACCTGTCCGTTTGTCTGCGTCACGAGCGCCTGTGTGTCGTCCTGTGGATGGAGAGAGAGACAAGAGAGAAGAGAGGCCGTCGTGCTGCTCGTGGTTGCTTGCGTGAGGAGCTGCTTCTGAGGGCGGATTCGCGAGTGACGGCCGCCGCGAAATTAGCGCGCGCGGGTTTAAAATTCAAAAAGTGGCAGGGTCAGGCTCCGATTTGTTTTCATGCATAGTTTAAAATATGTCATCTATCGATTTTAAATATCCAAGTACAGAGAGGGTCAGTATAAAAGCTACAGACATATCTTGTTTTGATATGTATTTATATTGGTATGATACTATTTTTCGTCTTTGAAATGCTCAACAAAAGTGCAGTGGCTCAGTGGGTGGTCAGGGTTTTTTGTTGACACCCTTCTGTGAATGAAGCTGGTCGGGCTTGGATGGACACATTCTGCTGCGCTCCTCACGCGTGCATCTTGGACTCCTTCATAGTCGCGATCATGCGGATAATCGCGAGATTCGTGGCTGTGTTGACGACGGCTGAGAGGCGGTAGATGAACAGCGAGATGGTCGCGATCGCCAGAATCGCCGACGGCGTGTCCTCGTTCGTGCAGATCGTGCGCCAGATCGTCAAAAAGTACGCGAGCTGCGAGCGCCCAAGCTCGGCCTCGCCCAGGCACGCGATGTACGTCACGCCAAAGAGCTTGAGGATGTCCAGGATGCCGACCTGGATGTGGCAGCCGGAGAACGCGGCCACGAACACAAGCACGAGCGGCAGCCCCACGGCCTGCGCGCACCGGTTGAGCGCCGTGAGCGGCGGGTAGATAGCGCCAAAGACAGCCGGTGGCACCTCCTTCGTGCGCATCACGGCCTTGGTGGCGACCGAGAGCGGCAGGAACGCGCTCTGGAGGATCATCGAGTACAGGATCGGCGTGGCCACGCGCAGCAGCCACGTGTACGGGTTGCGCTTCGTGAAGAGGAAGAACACGCCTGGCACGATGACCAGGCAGTGCACGATCGCCAGCAACCCCACCGAGAGGCAGTAATACTGCATCAGCGTCATGATGTGGCCCGTGTTCGGGCTCACGAGTATAGAGCCGATGAGCATGGGGAACATCGCGACGAACAGAGCGCGCTGCATGAAGTCGAGCATGGAGAAGAGTGACGAGTAGATGTGCATCACGAGACGCAGCAGCGGGTTGCTGCGGCTCTGCAGTCCGCGGAAGCTCTTGGTCACGGCCATCCCGACGACGGTCGCGATGATGAGGCCGCTGAGGAAGTTGTTTTTCGACAGCTTGGCCACAAAGTTGTTGGGGAAGTACGTGCCAAAGAGCGCAAAGACGTACCCGGTGAGGTCAACGGCCGAGACGGACTCGTCGAGTCCAAGCGCGCCGTCTTTGTCGACGAGCCACGGGAATGTCGTGTTCGCCTGCACGGCGTTGCCCGTGCAGCTCATAGATCCGTCTGGCTCCTGCAAAAAGTACTTGTTGTTTGGGCACATGAACGCGAACTTGTGGTGCGTTAGCGTGAGCCCGAGGCTCTGCTGCCCTTTCATGAGCGGTCGAAAGGCGTGTGCAATGCCGATCGACGCGAGCACTGAGAGCACGCAGATCCCGAGAAAGATCCCGAGCGTCTTGAGCCAGAGCTTCGTGAGCGTGTTCTTCGAGGTGAGCGTCGAGACCGACACGACGACCTGGCAGAACGCCATGGGCAGCGTCACGCAGTTCACGGCGCGGATGTACAGGTTCCCGACCACGTTGAGCCAATAGCCGAGCTCCGCCGGTGGGTCGAGTGCGAGCCCAAGTCCGCCAATGAAGAACGACAGGCTCATGATGCCGAAGACCCACCACGCGTTCATCGTTCGCGGCTGCTTCACCTCGGCTTCGAGCGTCGGCATCTCGTCCGGACGCGTGCTCGGCGGGTCCCCCGGCGGCGTACCCAGCATCTCGTACGGGTCGCTGGGCGTGCCGACGTCCTGGGTCGTGAAGTTCGTGCGGATGTACGGCTGGTGGTTCATGGGCATATGGTTGATGCGGTAGTTCTGCGACGAGTTGCTGCTCATGGTCTCGTACGTGAGCACGCGGCGCCGCTCGTGGGAGGACGTGTCGCTCGCCGCGGTCTCATCACGGCGGTGGCTAGGGTGAAATCCTCCCTGTGCGGCCATTTGGCTTTGATGAAATGCCTGCGCGGGCATCTGATTCCGAGAGAAGCCTGCCGCGTATGGTGTCGTCGTCGAGGGCTCGGAGAGGATCGAGCCGAGGCCCTCGCCACCGATGGAGAACTGCTGGTCCCACGAGTCGGGGACGTCTTCCGTGTCGTAGAGGTCCAGGTCGAGCTCGCTGTGCGCGTCGTCATCGTCGATGCTGTTGTTGGTGCTGTAGAGAACGATCTTGGGCCGGTCCTCGCCGCCCGAGCCGGTGCTGTTGTCGCTGCCGCGTGCAGTCTCGGCGCTGCTGCGACCAGCGTTCCCGCTGCTGCTTCGGTCCATGCTAGATGGAGCTCCTGTGGTGCGCGCCTGTTCGGATCGCTCGCCACCTGAAGTGTCATCGAAGAGACGTGAGAGGCTCGCTCATGTTGTGGTGTAGACTGTGCCTTCGGTGGCGCAAACGTTAGTCGCTTCATTTTTAACCAATCACAAAATTCTGAGATTCATTTTCACGAATGAAATTGGTCGGCAAAACCATGAACGGTTTTTCGTCCGTTTTCATACAAAGGCCAAGTGTGACTGGTTACGGTTTTCTCAGTGATTGCCATCCAGCTGGAAATTTTGTGGCCGCGTCACCAAGAAAATATGCACGGACGATGGCGCCACGGCGCCGCGCGGCGATGCGCACCGACAGTGCTGCTGCCACGCAACGCACTCACTAGTCGACTGCTCAGCTCTGCACCGGCGCTCGTCAGCGATGTACTCGTGTGGAACTCGCTTTCCGGCAAACAGGAGCCACTGCCGCGCGCAGACGCGGTCACGCCGAACGTGCTGAAATGGTACGCGTGCGGCCCGACCGTGTACGACCGCGCGCATCTGGGCCACGCGCGCGCGTACGTGTCGCAGGACATTCTACGCCGCGTGCTGGAGAAGCGCTTCAACTACAACGTCTTCCTTGTCATGGGCGTCACGGACGTCGACGACAAGATCATCAAGCGCGCCAAGGTGAGGATACCTTCATGGAGGAGCCACGCTGTTGCTGAAGAGCTACGTTGTTGCTATTGCTACTGTATCGTAATACCGCTGCTTGCTCATGTATACAGGAGCGCAAGATTCACTTTGCTGAGCTCGCGAGAGACGAAGAGCGCGCGTTCTTCGAGGACATGGAGGCGCTGAACGTCCAGCCGCCGAACGCCATCACGCGCGTGAGTGAGCACATAAGCGAGATCATCGGCTACGTGGAGAAGATCCAGGCAAACGGCTTCGCGTACGAGTCGAGTGACGGTTCGGGTGTCTACTTCCACACCAAGCAGCTGGGCAACGAGTACGGGAAGCTCGATCCGACGCGCAACGCGCACGTGTCGTCCAGTGACGTGCAGGCGTCAGATCTCGAGCCTGAGCAAGACGATGATGGTTCTGAGACTTCTACGAAGAAGGACAAGCGCGACTTTGCACTGTGGAAGGCGTCCAAGGAGCCCGACGAGCCGTCGTGGAACTCGCCCTGGGGCAAAGGCCGTCCCGGGTGGCACATTGAGTGCTCGGCCATGACGCACCACGTGCTGGGTGCCAAGCTCGACGTCCACACGGGTGGCATCGACCTCAAGTTCCCGCATCACAACAACGAGATCGCGCAGTGCGAGGCGCACAATACCGCGTCCTGTTCTCATCACAGCCACACTGAGGACTGGTGTAGGCACTTTGTGCACTTTGGGCACCTATACATCCAGGGCCTCAAGATGTCCAAGTCGCTCAAGAACTTCATCTCGATTAAGGACTTTCTCGAGAGCCACAACGCCGACCACTTCCGTCTCTTCTGCCTGCAGTTCAAGTACCGATCGAATTTGCACTTCTCCCAGGACCGCGTCCGTGACGCCGTCGTGCTCTCGGACCGCATCAAGAGCTTCTTTCGGAGTGTGCAGGCCTACGGCTCTGGATCCTCATCTGAGACTGACAGGGCTAAGAAGTGCGAGCCAGTGGACCTCGAGCTGCTCAACGCGCTCTTTGCGACCAAAGCAGGTGTTGACGCGGCGCTCGTGGACGATTTCAACACGCCACTGGTGCTGAATCTGGTTCTGGAGCTCATCTCGCGAACCAACCAGTACCTGCTAGAGCGCCCCGATGGTCCCAGCGAAGTGCTGCTCTCGGTTGCCAAGTATGTCCTGGAGGTGCTCGACCTCTTCGGCCTCGAGGGTTTGCACAGTGAATTCGCGCACGTGCCGCAGCTCTTCGCCGTCAACAAGCGTGGGAACAACAGCAGCAGCATGGGCACCATCACACAGCACACCAGCAGTAGCAGTGAACTAGGATCAAGTGGCGAAGAGATCCTGCGAGCGCTCGTGCACTTCCGCGCCGCTGTGCGTGAAGAAGCGCTGAAGGACCCTCGTGGCGCGCAGAATGCGAAAATCCTGAGCCTCTGCGACGCAATCCGCAACGACGAGCTCCCGCGCCTCGGCGTGCACATCGAGGACCTCACGTCCGGCCGCTCGGTCTTCAAGCTGAGCTCCAAGGAGGAGCGCGAGGCCGCGCAGGCCGCGTCGCTCGCTGCCGAGCAAGAGGCGCAGGCACTTGCGAAGCAGTTACAGACCAAGCAGCAGGAGTTTGACGCGCTCATGCAGATCGTGCCGGGCGATCTGTTCCGCAAGGCGCCCGAGTACAAGGACAAGTTCACTGCGTTCGACGACCAGGGCGTGCCCACGCATGCTGCTGATTCGAATGAGGAATTATCCAAGAGCCAACGCAAGAAGCTGCAGAAGAAGCTGGAGAAGCACGCCAAGTCCTACACCAAGTACTGGCAGAGCAAGAGCCAATAGACAGACACACAATACAGGAGCTTTGATTCACAAACGAGGCTACGAAGACAACTGGTAGAGAACTACACAGTAGGTATCGACTCGCTTTGGTACTCAATGACAGTCTTACGAGGCGATCGCCGGTGTGGTGGTGTCGCTGATGCTGCTCTTGCCGCTCTTCTGGGTCGCCAGGCGCGGCAGACTCGCGTGCTTTGTGTGCAGGTACGAGTAGCCCGAGCGCTGGCGAGTCTTGTGGCGGTAGAGTACGAGCATCGCCGTGAGGGCGCCCACGACCGCCGCGATCATCGCCAGCACCGGGTAGTTCTCCTTGGTGTACTGGTACGCGGCCATGGCGGTGGACGCTGAGTGGTTCAACAGGTCGTCGTAGCAGACCAGGTCCGAGTACAGCAGCGTGGTGATGCCCTTGGTGTGCTGCACCACGACCATGCAGTCTTGCGCGGCGCTGGCGTCGCTCACGCGAAAGCGCACGTACTGCATCGTCTCGGCATTGTGAACAGGCAGCCCCGCGCGGTCGTAAAGCAGATCCTGCGACTCGAGCGCGTCGTAGTGCACGTTCACGCTCAGGTTCTTCTTGTCGCTTGTGACCAATGATAGCGGTGCGCTGCGCACAATTTCGCGCTGGATGTACGCCGGGATGGCGGCCACGGACTCGTTCGTGCGCGGCAGGTCGATGTGCTCGAGAATGTCGCACGCGAGCTCCGCGTCGCCATCGGGGCTTGTCGTGTTCATGCAGTCCATTACGACGCGTAGCGTGGTCACGTACGTGCGCTTGGCTGAGAACATGGCCGACTTGAAGCGATAGTTGACGAGCAAGAAGAAGCGGAACTGGCGCGTGATCTCTTGTTGAATCAGGTCGAGACCGGGGCCAAAGCTCTCGGCTGAGAGCTCCGGGCTCGATGCCGTTTTCTTAATTAACAGTAGTATCATTCAGAGATGGTTGGTTAGAATGCTTTTGGTCAAGAAGCATAGTGGGTGCGAGTCCGATGCAGTGCTATGTGAACGTACCTCGGCCTTGAGCACGTGCAGCACCTCGGCGTTGAGGTTCGTGACGTCGATCTCCGACTGGTAGACGTGCAGGAACTTGCCCACGAGGCCCTGGATGTCCTCGTCGTGCGTGCTCGCGGGATGGAACGCAGTCGCGCGTGCTTCTTCCTGAGCGAACGCTCCTGTGAGTACGAGCGGCGACTGCACTTGGAAGCCCAAGAGCCCGTCCTCAGAGACGTCCTCGGTCTCACCGTCTAGCAGCGGCAGTCCAAGGAGCTCCTCGAGTTCCTTTGACAGAGTCAGATCGAGATCCTCCACGGCGTTGGCGTTGGCGTTGTCGTTGTCTGTGATGGTGCTCACAGAACTGTTGGCTGGCGGCGACGCGTCCTCGCCATTCGCGACTGCGAACGTCAGCAGGAGCACGCAGCTCAGGAGTCTGTTTAGGCGCATCATCTGATGGTATTGCTGTGGCTGCTGTTGCGGGAGATCTGCGTGCTTGTTGGTGGATTGGAGACTGGTTGAGATCCATCGATCGATTCATATGGGATCATGAGTGATTGATTGATTAGCTTGTGTTATGATCTGCCAACGTGACTCTTCAAGATCGCGGGTCGCGGGTCAGAATCTAAATGGGTTAGCATGTTCTACTCGATTTCAGTATGCGGACCAAACCCGGAAGGAGCGCGAAAGGTCGCGAGCACACCAGCATCACACGATTTGGACCAAGAGAATCTATTGACCAGACGATTCTATTCTCGTAAGACATGACGCCAGGAATACAAAGGTGTCTGAACCTGTGATGCGGGTCATCAGACGACTCTCTTGTGTGCGTCTGTGAGAGGCACACGACGGCAGTGAGAGCTTATCGCACGCGTGACGCCGCAGTCGCAGTATCTGACAGAGAGAGAATATGAGCATGCGCGTGCACAACGCGGATCACTTTGAGGAGCTCCGGCAGTGCGCGCTGAGCGCGTCGGGCTTCTCGCCGCGGCGCTCGCAGCTGAGCTCGAACGGCCGCAACTCGTTCGAGTTCTCGCCCGGATCCCTCTCGCCGTCCAACCCGAGCCGCACGGGCTCGTACGCGTCCGAATTGTCTCGCGAGACACAAATGGTATGGCCTCTGTATTGCTATTGCTGGTCATGGGAAGGACCAAAGCTAAAATGTGCTTTTGCTACTGATGTCTGTGTGCGTGGACGATAGAAACGCGTGACAATGAAGCACGAGTTGTACCTGAAGGAGCAAGAGGTGATGCAGAAGAAGCTCGCCGAAGGCATCGCCGAGAGCCTCCAGAAGCAGAAGACCAAGAAGGAGGCCCAGTACATGAAGCTTTGGAAGGAAGTCGAGGTGCGGGATTAGCATTATAGGTTGCGATGGTGCTGACCGATTCTAACACCGCCAATTGGACATTCAATAGAACGGAAAGGCGCTCGCCGAGGAGCTCCACGAGAAACTCGAGCTGCAGGAGCAGTCGAAGAACCGGCAGTTCCAGCGCATGCACGACGAGTGGACCACGGGCGTGTTTCAGAAGCTCAACGAGCCCGTGCTAAGCAAAGTGCAGGCGATGGACGCTCGGGAGCTCAGTCAATCCAAGCACGAGACATACCAGCGCTTTTTGGACATCACGAACAAGAAAGGCGGGCTCTTTCGCGACATCATCATCGAGAGCGAGTACAATCCGCTCAACGACGTCAAGTTTTTGAACCACCGCGCAAAGATCGACGACCCGATCAAGCGCACCATCCGCCGGCGCGAGGAAGAGGTGCGTGACGTCGTCCATGTGAAGAGGACACATTGCCTAGGATGAACTGTCCATTTGTGGTAGACACTCACCTTCTGTGGCTTGGTATACACCGGCTTGTGTAGAACGCCATCGCCCGTGGCGGAGCCAATCTATCACGTGAGTCGCATGACGGCAACCAAGGTGCACCGCGTGAAACAGCCGGGCGCGCAGACAATTTGGATGTGAAGCTCTGGTCCAAGGGCGTGTTCGAGAGCACGCCGTACGGCTACTTCCACAAGATGATGGACAGCACGGGGAGCTCCGAGGGCGCCAAGGTCTTCGCGTCGCGAGTGAAACTGGACCACTACGACGTGGAGACCGGGCCGGAGGTGCTGCGCAAGGAGCTGCCAAGGGGCAAGCGCACCAACTTTGACGGCCATGTGGTCGTGCCCAAGACTACAATTCAGCTGTCCTAATTAGACTTTCCCTAGGATGCAACATTAGGAACCCCTAAGTCAACGATAGCAACAAATACGGTCATTCCGAAGTTCTTGATCCATAAACACTCATTTACGGTGTTCTTTTCATATTCTGACCATAAATATAATCATCGTACATAATGTTTTAAAAACTATCTAAGTTTATGTGTTATTGTCGATTTCATCTGTTTTGTCCGCGCCAAATACGAGTGGATTATCTTGCTAATTGGGGGCAAAAGACTGTTGCACCACAAAAGCAAACAGTAGTAAAACAGGGCTCTATTCGGGGCGCGCTCAGCGAAAAGAGAG
>JAADXK010000383.1:0-25877 GCA_023337805.1 Globisporangium barbulae
GGTTGTTGATATGCAAGGACACGGTCAGACATGGTGGCAGCAAGCATGGGTCGTGGTGTGCGTGTCTGCGGCGTGTGTGTATGTGAAGTGTAGGTGTTTGTTAGTTGTGTGTTGGTTTGTGTTGCGGGTAGGTGTGTATGGCCTCATGGCGTATTTATCATACCAAATTTGTATGCCATACGGCTTGCAAGTAGTTTGCCGAACAATGCACGATTGTTAGGGTACAATGTACCCCAAGATTGTGCTGGCTGAAAAAAGTCACGCTGGCGATTTCCAAGCCGTTAATTGGCTCGATCTTTTGCCTGTTTTGGCGCTTCGAATTAATGCGGACCAGCTCTTGTGGCCATGTCTGCCATGTCGTAAAATGTCGACGCTCTGCTTTCTCGATCGTTGATTGGTGGAAACTCATTGAAGTGATTTTCAATGCACAATGCAATGCACAAGACCTTCCTAAAATCGTGCATTGTTCGGTCCTACTTGCAAGCCGTATGGCATACGAAATTGGTATGATCACCACACAATGTAAGTGTAATGTGCATTGAGGATTGTGAATTGTTTGACCAACTACTTGCAAGCCGTATAGCATACAAATGTTGGTATGACCACAGCACAATGCAAGCCTAGATACTATCTCGTTGATTGTTCGGCCTTGTATTTGATGGCCATCAAACCCGCAGCGGCGCATTTCTCGATTCGCAGCACGCAGCGCACTCGTTTGTCTCGCCCCTCCCTCTTCGACCAGCAGCCATGGCACAGGAGATCACGCTCTCGAAGGACGAGGTGCTCGCGCTCATGGAGCAGAGTGGGAACATCAAGATCCTCGAGCACATCAACCTCTCTAACATGGACAAGTGCACGGAGCAGGCGCCCGTGAACACGTTCTACATGAAGGGCCTCGGCTGCACGCGCGACCCGCGCCTCGCCTACCACTTCTGGGCGAACTTCGGCCGCAACCAGTTCCATCTCTTCACGAGCCAGGACCACAACGAGTGCATCATCGGCAGCATCTTCCTGTACGTGCCGGACCTCGACGCACTCGAGAAGAGCCTCGAGGCCGTGCGCGACGAGCTCCAGGGCACGCGCTTCGCCTTTGAACGCGTCAACCGCGGCGGCAAGACGACCATCGACCTGCCGCGCGAGCAGTGGCAGACCGTGCTCGACGCGGATGCTTACGACCACATCAAGGCGAACGACCCGTACGGCAACGAGCTGCGTCTGCTCGTCACACCGCGCCACTACTGGTCGATCTACAAGTCGCTCGGCGGCCTGCTGCCGAACGACGGCCACCGCGACGGCGTACCGCAGGGCATGCCGTACATCTTCTACCCGGTGCGTCCGGGCATCGCGCACGGCATCGCGCGCTTCTTCGAGTACTACCTCGGCGCCAAGACGGTGACCACCAAGCAGGCGGGCGCGAACAGCGAGCTGTTCACGACCCACGTGTTGTGTGGTCCGCTGCAGACGATCGTGTTCGAGGAGCAGGAGGCGCAGCGCGACAACAAGGGCGAGTACGACGGCCACCACCTCTGCATCCACATCGACCGCTTCAAGGAGTGCTACGACCTGGCGTTCAACGAGAAGATGAACTGGAACAACTTCCACTTCTTCGACCGCTGCGACACGTGGGCCGAGGCGAACCGCGACCAGCAGTACCGCATCCTGCACATCATCGACCCGATCGACAAGAAGTTTCTGCTCTCCTTCGAGCTCGAGATCCGCTCGGCGCAGCACTTCCGCTACCTTGTGCACCGCGCCGACGTCACCCCTGAGGAAGAGGCCGAGAACGAGCTCAAGCGCCAGAAGAACCTCTAAGCCCGCCCTAGTAGCTCTTGCTAAGCGCCGTGGCTCGCTTTGTAGCCCTTGCTGCCGCTTGCTAGTCATGCCGTTTGGTAATGAATGTGATGTTGTCAATGTCGTTTGTTTTGTTTGTGTGTGGGGTTTCGTATATTAAGAGATGATGCAAATCTAGGAAATTGAAGATCGATGGGAAAGCAAACTGCATACTCATCATGCAAGCAATGGCACTCTGCTTAATGGATGCGGTAGCTCTGCTTGGTGAACTCGGCCGCGCCGGCGCGCTGCCACTGGAGCTCGACGTCCAGGAAGCGCGGGTTCTCGGCGTTGCGGCGCACCCACCACTTGCCCTGCACGCTCTCGCCCTTGACAACCGTGAACGGCGTCTCAACATGGAAGAAGACCTGGTGCCAGTGCGTCGGCGTGCTCTCGACGCCCGTGGTGAAGTACTCGGGGCGCGGGCAGTCGCGCTCAAAGCCGATGTCGAAGCTCGCTACGAAGCCGTGCATCGTCGCGTCCTTGGTGAACGTGAGCGCAAAGTCCGAGCGGAAGTCCAGGTCATCGTACTTGACGTGGTCGATGTCGATGCGCTGCAGCAGTGCGCGGTCCGTGACCACGTCCTTGGCCGGCACGTCCTCGATGAACGCGTCGCGGATCGTGATCTTGGACTTGATCGCTTGCATGTTGAAGCCATAGACCTCGTCCCAGAAGTTCACGCGCGCCGACGAGTCCTCGATGCCCTGGATGTGCATCGAGCACTTGTCCGGGAAGAGGTGGCCGCCCGACACGAGCCACTTATCACGCGCGAAGAGCACCGTGTCGAGCATCGACTCGTACAGGAGGCAGTAGCCCATCCACTCGGAGATGATCACATCCACCTTGTTCACCGGGAGCTCGATCTCCTCAACCTTGCCGCGGATGATAGTGATCACGTCGCCAAAGCCGTTATCGTTCACGATCTGCTGTGCGACGACGCCCATCTCGCTCATGTCGATGCCGATCACCTTGGCAGCACCGGCCTGGGCCGCGAACATGCTCAGGATGCCCGTGCCGCAACCCACGTCCAGTACGACCTTGCCCTTGAAGAGCTCCGGGTTGTTCAGGATCGCGTTGCGGTACGCGTCCGTGCGCACCTTGTCAGTGATCATCTCGCGGTGGATGCCCACGTGCGAGTACGAGTCGAAGTAGTACGTGTCGTTGTCCGCGCTCAGCTGCACGGGGACGGCGTCGTCCTCAGCGACGAAGTCGTGCACGAGGCGCGAGTACTTAAGCATCTGCTGCTTGAGCTCCTTGTTCTCGCGCTCGAGGCGCGCGAGCAGCTCCGCCGGGTTCGTCACCTGCTTCTGCACTGGCGCAGGAGCAGCATGCGCTCGTTCGCTGTGCTTGTGCTCCTCGCCATCGGTCTCGTCGTCGTCGCTAAAGTCGTCGGCGCAGTCGAGGCAGTAGAGTAGTGGGTCGTCCACGAGCACGGGCTTGAGGAACTGCTCTCTCTTGAATGCCGCGTCGCCCTCGACCGCGAGCGTCTGCTTGATCGCGTCCACCGGCACGCTGTCGAGCGTCATCTGGCGCAGGAAGTTGACGAGCTGGATCGTCGCGTACGTGTCGAGCTTGCGCTCGGCGATCTGCTGCTTGAGCGAGAACGCATGCGCGTCGCCCACGTGCGCGTGCAGCGCGTCCTCCTCGGTGAAGCGTTCGACGCAGAATACGCACGCGTAGCTCGTCTCGTTGCCGTCGTCCACCCAGTCGTCCCACGTCTCGGGCTCTCCGTCGTTCTCGTCGCGGCACACCACCAGGTCCGCCATCGCACTCTCGCTTGTCTGTTGCTCGTCCTGTGTCCAATTGATTGACAAACTGAGCGAAAAAATGGCTCGCTCTGATGCAAGACCAAAAATGGCGATTTTAGGCCAGGTATTTTCGCACTAATTTTTTTAAACATATAATGCTAAAATGCACAAACGTCGGAATTGGATTTCTGCCATAGAAAGTCGGTCACAGAATCGATTTTGTTTTTCTCGAGTGGCAAACCAAAGTGGGAACGAAAAACACGAGATGTTCGAAACGACACTGCGCCAGTGACTGACTTCAGGCGACCTGCGTCAAGCGACTGACCGCACACGCACTGGCATCTTCGCATCGCTGCTGGTCAAGCCAACGAGCGTCACACGCACTTGCTCCCTTTCAGTGGCTGTTTGCCGGTTCAGACAGGAGCTTGTGGATCAAAAGTGAAGCCATATTTGCAAGTTGACGTCACGTGGCTCGTGCTCACGAGAGGCAGAAGCCAAATGGATAGCAATCAGTGCAAGAGTAACGAGAAGACACACACACACAACACAGAGAGCAATGCGCGAGTGCTTTGTATTAAGAGTAGGGGAAACAAAACAGCAGAGAATGAAAGAGATAGAAATTGAGTGTGGCCATGGTCCGTCCTCGCGTGTCGGCGTGCGATCGAAGACTTCACGCTCCAGCAAGAACGACAGCAGACGAACAGCACCGACACGAGACACGACTTGGCTCGTACAACGAAGAAGCAAGAGAGCGGACAAGCCAACGCACTGATCTGCTTGGAGCCGGCTTGGCATGCCAACTGGCTGGTCACGCGGTGCGTGTTCCATCCGAGAAGAAAAAATCGGCAGCTTGACTTGGGCGACGACGATGCTCGCGCGACTGGCTAATTGCAGCAGCCGTCCTTGGACTGGTCCTGCTGCTCGTCCACGCGGAACTTGCTGCCGTTGGCCACATCTAGTCGATCGTGTTCGCTCTCTGCCAGGCGCTTCTGGATGTCCACGGCGATCGACCGGAAGGCTTCGTCGATGTTCAGGTTGCTCTTCGCGCTCGTCTCGAAAAACTTGATGCCGAACTCGTCGGCGAGGTCCTGGCCCTGCTTGGTCGTCACGACCTGTTCGAAATGACAAATACATAAGGTAATTCGCGTATCCTTAGCACATTGCGATGCAAATAGCAACGAGAATACGGAATGCGTACGCGTTCGGACGGATCGACGTCGCACTTGTTCGCGACAAGAATTTTGTTGACGTTCGACGACGCGTTCTGCTTGATCTGCGTCATCCAGTTGCGAATGTCTGCGCACAACATACAGCAAATGAGTGAGTGGAATGCATGAAGCGGTCTTCATGCACGCCAATAGTACGCATGCGAGACACTAGCGGCACTTACTCTGGAAGGAGTGGTCGTCCGTGACGTCGTACACCAATAAAATACCCATTGCGCCTCTGTAATACGCTGCAAATATGCGTTCAAATGTACAAAACATGATACGAGCGTTAGTGAGGAGCGGCGATAGAGAAGAGCGACGAGCCATTTTACAGTCACTCGCCTGTTGTGATCGTGCGGAAGCGCTCCTGGCCGGCAGTATCCCAGATCTGGAGCTTTATCCGCTTCCCGTCCACATCGATCGTCTTCACCTTGAAATCGATTCTGCATTCCAGTCGCCCATACCACAACCACAACCAAGGAAGAAATAAATTAGTCACTAATCACTTGCTTGCTTTGCCGCTCGCTCTGCAGCTGTCCTCGTACCCGATCGTGGTGATGAAGGACGTCGTGAACGAGTCATCCGAGTAGCGCAGCAGCACGCAACTCTTACCGACGCCTGCAAGTCGCTCCCCAGCATATAGAACACGCAGAACGAGAGATGAGTCCTCACGTTCTGCCACGTCAACAGAAGAAGCAATCGAACACGATGGGGAAAAGGCGGCGAGGAACGATATGCACGAGCACTGGCCACTCCCCCTCACCCTCTATTTCTCAAACATACACACGCAGACACGCACCGCTGTCGCCGATGAGCAGGAGCTTGATGAGCAGGTCGTACTTGCTGCTGTGCACCATGGTGGCGGCTCCGGCTGTTTTGTTAGCTTTTTGGTATGCAGAAGCAAGTGGCGGACTGCTTGGTTTGCTTTGTATAATAATTTATCTGCTTAGCAAGGTATTGATTTCCAGTACACTATTCAATAAAATATTTTTTATTCAATTATAGCAAAGTAATTTCTACAATAACACGTATTTTCACTTTCCAAAAAATATATTTTCAAAGATGCTACTATTGAGGTGAACGTTTCCATACAAAAATGATTACTAAAACCGTTAAATGTTGGCTTGCTGTTTTGTATCGAGATTGCTATATTAAGGACCGGACAACATTTCACTGCTTTTTTTTGCTATAAAAAGCAGTGAAATGTTGTCCGGTCCTTAATATAGCAATCTCGATACAAAACAGCAAGCCAACATTTAACGGTTTTAGTAATCATTTTTGTATGGAAACTCACTCAACCCTTCCCTTGAGAACTGGTACACTAAGTAGAATGGACCACATCATATAGTTAATTTAAAGAGGTCAACGAGAATGTATATGACTTGATCCATAAACGAACCTCACGTGGAGAAACAATGTTGTCAGCAACCTTTCTTGTTGATGGGCTCATTTGAGCATGAGCTACCAAGTTAGTTCTCATGAAGCCCCTACAGCTTCAAATTTCCAACCTCTACTTCGCCATGGACGGGTACTTCTTCACCTGGCTAATGATGTCCTTCACGAGCACCGACATTGAGTTCACTTTCATAAACTCTGGAATATCCGAAGGCAAAATGGCGAGGCACTTGAGCAGCAAGTAGTGCGTGCCTGTAAGCGACGGTGCGCGATCCAGCTTCTGCACTTGCGTGTCTGCAATCAGCGGCGGCTGCGTCTCGCTGATCACCCACGCGAAGACATCGGCAGGCAAGATGCTCATGAGCATCGCAAACTCGGCCTCGGCCTTCATTCGCTGCAGGATCAGAGATAGACGCGCTCTCGCGATCGCAGCGAGTCGCAGACCAAGTCGATCGGGCGACTTCATGTGGTCGAGGGACAACTCTGCCAACTCGTCTCGTCCAGACTGGTACAGGAAGATGACGTGCTCTTCTCGAATCATGTCAACTGACAATCCAAATGCTTCAGCGAGAGCCACGCCAAGGTTCTCGTCGTGTCGAAGCAGTTGCTTCAAGAACTGAGTCCGCTCTTGCTTCACCAACGATCCCTCGCGCGCTGTCAGTGGCAGCAAGTCGGATGCTGCAAGGAACGAATCGGGACGACACAAGTGCTTCCCGTGGTTGGCGAACAACTTCACGATCGACACTGGCGTGACTGTTGTTGCCGCAAACGAGTCGAGGAGCAGGACGAGGCTCAGGTGGTCGGCGATCTGGCTCAGCGAAACTCTCTGCACACTAAAGCCCGTCAACCCCTGCATGAGCGTGGATGAATCATGCGCAGGCGGCCATCTCTGTCGAAACACCTCTCGCAGATCCTTGACAGGACACGCCCACGAAACACTCGGCGCGAGGAAATCCATCTTGTACTCTGGCAGAGCGAGCGCTGCTTCGTTCTCATCATCATCGTCTGCTAGGTGATGCTCTGCATTTTCATCGTCGCTGACGTCACTCTCATAAATATCGCCTTCTTGAGCCAGTACAGCTTCAGACGCATGGGCATTCACGGAGGTCACCAATAGGATGAGCAAGTTCTTGATGATTCCAAAGAATCTTCGCGCAATCTGAGGCTGTAGACCACGCTGCGGCTTCCTCCCAGCAGCGCTCTCTTCCCAAAAACTGATCAGCGTCACCACGTGGACGCGGATGAATTTCTCCCACACGTGCGTTGCCATCGCCGCTTTCAGTTTGCTTGAAGACAGCGAGTCGAGCTCCAGCAATGCGTCGTCCAGCTGGTGCATATCGGAGCGCTCGGCATTCCATGCAGTGCATAGGAGCAATGCTCGAAAGCAGCAAAGGGAGTCTTCACTTGCGAGCTGAGGGAATGCTGCCAATACACTGCGCCAATCTCTCATCTGAGCGGCGTTTCTACAGTGCTCGATTGTCGCGACCCAGAGGTCCAAGCTTCCGTCAACCGATAGACTCGAGCCGCGTGGCTTAGTTTTAGTCGTCGTCACTTGCTCAGACTCAGTCCCGTCGTTCAGCTGCATCAACGCGACTGCTCGCATGATTTCATCCACGTTCTCGACAGCTTCAACAGAGAGGCGACCCATCCTTCCGAGACGCAGTGATAGGTGAACAGCTTTTGCGATTGAGTCTTGCAAAATGCTCCATCGTACACCACCACCAGCACTGCTGAACTTGCCCAGCGTTGCTTCTTCTTTCCGCTTCGCTTGCTGTTGCTCGCCCCATCCGCAGTGCACTGCCAGCACAAACGCATGGTACAGCTTGTTCGTTTTCCAGCACGCAGTGAAGATGTCTTTCAGCGGGACTGAACACGGATACAGCTTGTGCAGGAAAGCTCCTGTCGATCCAGACTCGCCGCTTGAATTCTCAAGCAGCTCGTCAGTATCCACTGAGAGTACAAAGTACGGCTGGAGCCATCGTTGGAGAGAAGACGATAGACTTGGAGCTGGCAGCGCAAGAACTGTTCCGAGCGGTAGCGCGAAAAACCATTCCAAGAACAGCTGGGTGTGCGTCTCGTGGCTGATAAATATGGTAGCATGCACGCTTTGTAGCTCCTGAATTCAAAACAAAAAAGGAGTTAGCTCGTTGCATCAGACGCGGTATCAGTGGTCTGCACGAACCTGAACTGCGAACACGCTCGAGAGAATTGGAGTAAAAGCGAGCGCGAGCAACACATCTCGCTGCAGCTTGTTCGCAATCGGTCGAAACACTGGCACTCTCAGCGTGCGCAACGCATCTCGAATGAAGTCTTCGCTCTTCTCACTCTGCTCGAAGAGAGCCAAGATGTCCCGCCTTCGAGGGAGCTCAGAATCGCTGAACGGCATCGAGAACAGCTCCAGAAACTCCCATGCCGTGAACCTTGTTACATGCGCGAGAACCTTGCGGGTGTTGGTGCAGCTCTCATCATCCAAGGCGAATCCAGCACGTCGGAATAGTTCTAGCCAAGGGAAAAGTCTACCCAGAGACGCAGCATCCGAGTGATCCACATCGATACTTTCAAGTTTGGAGAGCATCGTGTTTGTGACTTCAATGTTTGACGTCGCAACTCGCTTCGATCGCTCGAATTCCTACGCAACAAATCTTGTTAGACTGACACTTCCACAGGAAAATGAACTGGCAAATCGCAAAACTCACCGCATGAAGACCAATGAAGGCAGAGATGATGCGGTGCTGCCACAGCGTCTTCCACAGCAGAGACAGCTCTGGGCCTGTCGGGATGCGAGACGACATTTCTCGCTTCAAAGCCTGGGAGCAGAACACACAGAAAACTGGTTAGCCTTACATCCATCCTCACCAGCATTGCAGCACAACGTAGCTCACTTACGGTTTGAATCCTCTCCAACGCTTTCAAAATGAATGTCGGACTCAGGTAGATCATGTCGCTGCTGACCAAGATGTCCAGCAGTGCTTCGATCGTTGTGGTCGACGATAGACTCGCCATGTCGTCAAGCAGCGGACCGATGGAGTCTTGCTCGAGCACGTGCTGCTTGTCCGCTTTCTTCTTCTTCACGAACGCATGAAGCCCGGCAGTAATTTGATGCAACAGAAAGTTCTCTTCTTGAAGCTTGTTCTGCGTGAAATACTTCATCAAGATTGACAGGTTCGGGAGGCTGGGCTTCAGCTCAATCAGCTCTGTTGTTCCCTTGGCGCCGGTAGCAAGAACGACGCAGCGCGATGTCTTCCCTGCGGAGTCTGAGATTGTGAACAGCCTCGCATTGTTTCCAACCGCAAAGCTGTACACCCGAGGACCATACCGAGCTCGCCAGACTTCGACGATGCCTCGCTGAGCAGAGTAGATGACGAGGTAGAGTCCATTGGGACGATTCGAACCCTCACTTCCTTGCATCCAACCACACTGCGCATTGCGGTATCCTTTCCACATTCGAATGACAAGCATGCGAGATGTGTCAATCAACAGGACTCGTCCAAGTGTGTCCGTGACAGCAGCCAGACGGCCTGCCGGACTGAGCGCGAGACAGCGGCTGCGTCTTCGTTTGTCTTCTGCAACGTATCGAATGCTTCCAACCGGCGCGGCGACATGCTCTGCTGCATCGTCGATGGCTCCACTTTCAGGATATCCGCTCACGAAGTCGGACGCCTGCTCTTCACTCGGCGCTGAGCTCCACCCCCAGCTCTTCGCAAAAGACCAGACAGCACCTGCAGCTCTCGTAGCCATCGCAGTCGCAATGTGAGCCAAGTGGATGATCGAGTTCTGATCACTTCCGGCTTGGTAGAATGAAAGGAATGGATCCGACCCGGCACTGACGACTGTGCACACTCCAAGTCGCGGATGGGACTGGAAGATTGTCGGACGAACAGGTCCGCACGGGACGGCACCGATGACATCCGATTGATCGCGAAGCAAGTACTTGCGGAACTTGCTGGCTTGAGCTGGGCCTAATGCACGTATGAGTACAGACACCGTCACTTTCACGTTTGTATACCACATTGTTGTCGGCCATGATGCACGAGATGCCACGCACCGAAGACCGCAGAGTTGATTTTGACAAAGAGTTCCGAAATCTGAATGATGGCAACAGTGGCGTCTTCGTAGAGAATCCACAGTTCACCATCAACGTCGTGCGAGTTTTGCAATTGAACATCCAGTCGCTTCAAACCAAGTGTTGTCGACGCGATGCGACTCACGTCGAGCTTCGTTATCGCCATCGTGTGGAATTTCTGTATCACAAAACAAGACACAGCTGTGGATTAGCATGATAGCCGGCATTGCACCCAGCGATTTCCTCTACACTTGCACATACCTGTTCAAGCACGAGTGTGCCAGTGTGCGTGAAAATGCGGATGATCCCAGAAGTGTAACTCGCGCAAAAATGCTCGTCACCGATCCACTTCACGTCCGTGATTCGCTCTTCGTCTTCCAATTGGAACTCACTGCCGTCGCTGAGCAGCTGCAACGATTGCAGCTCGAATCTCACAGACGCCGACTGCGCATCGGAGCCTCGTTGCTTCACGGACGTCGCCAATCTCGAGGCCAACAACGCTCTCCCTGTTGCATCACCATCATCCTCGTCCTCTGCATCACGAGTCGTAAAGAGTGCGGTGCGGAATCCAACGACCACGTGCATGTTCGCAGCGACGTCGACCTTCAGATCCGTATCGTAGAACAGCATCTCTCGGTCCACGCCGCCGCCACCATCGCCATCAACCGCATCGCTTTCCACTTGGCTGCAAATCGAAGAAAAGTCGATTCGCTTGACAACCGCGAGTCCTTCGCCAGCGTCTGCGTCCGCTTCCTGACCATGAGCTGCAGGTAGCGACGAAGCTTCAGCTGCTGATGCAGTGGCTGCGGTGATGGTGTCATCAGCAGCAGCCGCAAACGCACGCAGCGGATCCGCCAGCGCCTCACCTGCCATGCCTTCCTGCTTCCGTCGTCGCTGGTTGCTCTGCTTCACTTTGGGAAAAGAGAAAATGGCGAAGAGAAGAACTACAGAGTTGTACAGTTGGAGACAGAATACACAAATGAATAAATGTTTCTTGCTGTACAAAATGAGTCGGATCTCGTCGTCGGATCAAAAGATCGGAACGACGAACGCATGACGATGACAGATCCACGTCCGCCTTCATCGAGAACATACACGACAGCACCATGGGCATCACTTCGAGTTGTCTCGTCAACTTTCTCAAAAGCCAGAATCCAAGCCAACCACAGTAGGCACGCTGCAGATAGGTTCAAGATCACACATTTTGAGTCACGCTGGAAACAAACAAATCCAGAAGCAATGGAGCCAAGAGCTCGTGGGTGGAAATCACATCACGCCTGATCGAGCTCAGGCGGACTGGGACACAGAGCGTGCAAGCAGATCAATCGCTCTTATTTGTCGATCCTGCTGCATTTTCTATCAAGTTACTCACATTGCCGAGTTCATTAAATACACACTCCCGCATGTCTCGCTCCTTCTTCTTTCTTATAGCCCCGCTTCATGCGGGTCCGTCAAGTCGCTGAGCCGCACGCCAAACTCCTCGTAGTGTCGCTCACTGTTGGTGGACGCAGACTCCTCCGAGGCCGACGAGAAGACCCGGTCCGATCGCGTCGTCTCGCCGTCGATAAAGTTGATGTACGAGTCGTTCGTGTACCCCGCGTCGTCGTCGTATGAGTTCTCGTCCTCGGAGCGGTATTCATCCGAGTGCTGGCGCCGCCGCATCTGCTGCAGCAGCAGCTCATCCGACTGGTTCGTGTTCCCGTAAATAAAGTCGACCGAGTAGGCTGAAGAGTCCACGATCTGCTGTGACCGCCGGTCGTTGGTACTGCCGCGCGGGGCGAACGGGTAGCTCGTGTCGTACGAGTTCTCATCCTCGTCAACCGTGTTGTCGAAATCGCGGATGTTCATCTCTGAGCCACGCAGGGCCGCGTGGCGTGGACTCTCTCTCGCCAAGTAGTCCGAGTACACCGCCGGCGCCCCGCCTGCTTGCGGAGCCGCACCGAGCCGCTGGCGTCCAAGCACCGGGATGCTCGCGTCCGAAGAGTAGTCGTCGTTGAAAGTCGACTTTTGCCGCAGCGGTTGCAGCTGGTGACCCACGAGCGGAGAGAGCGCTCGTGGACCGTGCTTGGCATTGCGCTTCCGCACGAATAATGCGACCACGAGCACGAACGCGGCGACGCCTACAGCGCCCAGCACGATGCCAACGATGACGCCGCTTGAGAACTTGCTGCCACTACCCTTAGAGCTCGCGGCTCTGCTGTCATCCACAATACCTGAATCAGAGGGAACGCTCAGAGCGCCTGCAGCGGCTGGTGCTGCTGATGCCACTGGTTCTGGCGTTGTCGCCACTGCTACTGGCGCCTTCGTGACGGCTTCTTTCACTGTCAACCGACTGTAGACCGCGTAGTCAAAGCGTTCGTTCGTAGCGTTCGAGCTGCTCGGCAGGATAATATGCGCGAGCACCGAGTAGACCCCAGGTGCCGGGTACCGCAGCTCTTGCTGCGACGTGAACACGAGCAGGCCGGCCGCGGAGAAGTTGCCGACCTTATTGGGCGTGTTGTCCACGAACTTGTCGCCCTGGCGGAACGGGTCGCAGTTGGAGCCGAACTCGCACGAGTGCACGTTCGAGTGGATCACGTCCACGAGGGTGCGCGAGCTCTCGTCCACGATGTGGAAGATCGCGCCCTGGCGCATGGCGTTCGAGCTATTGAGGAAGCGATCCTTCTCGAGCTTGACGGTCCAGTTGACTGCAACGAAGTCGCCCGCCGTCACCTCCGCGGACGCCAGGTTGAGCGTCATGGAGATCGGACAGCCTTTGTCCGAGCCCGAGAGAATGTCGTCCTTCCACTTCGGCTGCTTGACCGTGTACGCCGCCGGGATGCGCCAACAGTATGTCGTCTTGCCGTCGTGCGCGTAGCCTACAAGGTGGACAGATAGATACACAGCATGAGTGTCATGTCAGATGGCGAAGTACACACATACACATAAAGAGCGAGCGAGACGTACTTGATGCCAACGCGTCGACGCCGCCGTGAAAGGGCGACGCCAGCAGCGTGAGCGCCGCAAGCACAGCAGTGACGGCGGCTTTCCTCTGCGGCGCCATTGCGTATCAGCAAAAGCCCTGCTGATGCGTTGGTGGTGTGTGCGGCGGCTGGCGCGTTGGCAAATGAGTGTCGACGGGCATGCTGGAAATGGCTCGTGTCTCCCTCATTTCAAATGGTTTGGTTGCGCTTCTGGCCGACTGATTCATACCAAAAAACAGCAATCGAAGATCGCCAAGAAAACCTGGATTTTCTAGTAAAGTTGAAGTTGTACCTTCTCAATGTTCAATTGCCTTTTTGTGAAGTGTAAATATGCTTAATATTTTTATTGTTAAAAAGTACCTGTATATGCACCATAGTGATTATCAAAGGGCATGGGAACCCTCATAAGTTCGATGTGAGTGGGTGAAACGCTTCTGGCCACAAATTTTCAGTGGCGATTGTCGTGAAGATCGGCGAATACCAGCGCTCGCATCCAGACATTTTGGTGCTCATGTGCGTCTCTTGCTGTTATACGTGCCAGCAGCATCACTTCACACCTGAGAGCTCTCCAGGCGTCATGTGATGTGATTTACACCTTCATCATACACATGGCTCCTCGCCCTTTCTGTGTTTGTCGATGGATCTGAACCCATCACCAGCAACATGCACAAGCTCACCTTATCGACATGTCTTGCCTTGTATTGGCGAGGCGCCTTAAAGCGATTCGCATGACGGTAACTCGTGTGTTGGTGACCAGGACGTCATGGCTTCCGCCGTGTTCTGCGCTGCACCACGCGCGTGTTCGTCGCTGTTCGCCCACGCACACAACACCAAATGTGGAACTGTAGTACCTCCGTGTTGACAGAAGTGAAATGTCGCTCGCTCGTCACCTTCACGCCCATCGGGACTCGCCCGTGTATGAGTTGTAGTAGTACATCTGACCGGAGCTCTCGTCCACGAGTGTCATCCACTCGCCTTCAGTGCCCGCCAGCGCATTATTGTAATCCATCGGCGCGCTCTCCTCAGCGACCAGCTCCGTCACATACTGGTACTCGTGCGACAGCATGAACTCGTCGTAGGTCTGCGCGTCCTCTTCCTCTTTCACTACGAGCTGTTTGTGCATCTGCTGCTGTTGTTGCTGCTTGGCAGCTTTCTTGAAAGTCGACATGTCGGTCCACTCGTGACTGACCTTGTTGCCCTTGGAGTGGATGATCGTGAAGCAGCCGAGGCAGTATGGGTCCTGGCACACGTAGCACCAGCGCGTGGCCTTCATCTTCTCGCACTCGATGCAGCGTAGTGAGCCCATGGCCTTCCACGTGTGCTTCTCGCGCTTGCTGGAGCGGTGGAGCTTCTCGTAGCAGCCGTCGCAGAACACGTCCTCGCACTGGTCGCAGCGCCGGCGCGCGTCCTCTTCCTCGCACTCCACGCAGAGCTTGTCGTCGTCATCGTCATCTTCATCAGCTTTGTGTTGATCACCGTCTGCTCCCTCACCACCAGGCTTTCCTTCCGGGTCGTTCTTGTCGAAGAGCGATGGCTTCTTCCGGTCGTGCAAGAGCCCAGAGAGGTCGCCATCCAGTGGATCCGGAATGATTTTCCCAGTCTGGAGCACCAGGTTGCCATCGGCCTTTGTGTATCCGCTTGACGGAGGTGCCCAGATCGCTTCGTCAGTCTGTACAGCACACAAGGGGACAGCTCTGTTAGGCATGCTTTGGCTCGCATCATTATTAATCAGCATATACCACAAGGCTATCCTTCCATACCCTCTGGTTGTAGTAGAACCATGTAGACGTATCTTCGCTCCAGTACTCCACCCAGGTTCTCGCGAGCGCCACAAGCTGCGCGACGTGCTCCTGGCGCAGTCTGCTCACAAACTTCTTCGCAAGACACGCGCGCATGATCTTCTGGATCTTCGTCGCAGCCTTCGCGCGCCACCGGTTCTTCTCGCGCAGCGCAATCAACTTGAGCTCCGTCGATAAGCGTGACCTTCATATCAACAACAAGGTGAGTCTGAGTGATGATTCTGAACCAGTCTTTCCAAGATGCTTGCTGACTATTAGACTCACCGATGGCCGCGATACACTTTCTGGATCTTGATCGCCGACGCGTGCTCTAGAGCATTCCGCTGCACAGCTTTCGCCTTCAGTTCTCTCAGAATCCTTCTCGCTATCCGTCCCCTCGCGATCTTCTGGATCTTCGTTGCGGCAGCGCCTCGGTAGCGCTCGATCTGCTTTCGGAGGAACTTGACGCGCCCTAGTCTTCCACGGTAGCGTCGTTGGATCACCAGCGCAGCTCGGGTTACGCTGTGATTCCTGCACATGACGGACACTTCACGCCGAGCTTTGCGTCCTCGGTACAGAGCCTGGATCTTGCTCGCAGCCTGGAACTTCTTGCGCTCCAGCCTTGTGTGCTTGATAAACTGCCGTGCCAGGTATCCGCGACCGCATGCTTGGATCCTAGTGGCGGCTAGCTGACGCCGCTTGTTCAGCTGTTTTAGCCGAAAGAACTTGCGCGTGACGCTTCCTCGGAACATGCGCTGGATCTTGATCGCACCTGCGGTCTGCTGGGCGAAGAGCTTCTGCGCCTTGACGAGAGACGCGAACATTCGGCCACAGTATCCTCGCCACGCTCGCTGGAGCACGCGGATCGCGTCCAGTTCCAGTGCGAGCCGTTCGATCGCCTTGACGTGCGTGATGTCCGACCACCACTTTGTCCACGCCTGACGGAGCTTGCGCTGCGACCAGTTGAGCAGGAAGTGGTCGAGTTTCTTCGAGCCTTTGTACATGAGGTACGCCTGCAGCTTCTCCTCCTGCTTCTCGTGCGCGACCACTTGGTTCCACTTCTGGAAGGCGATCCCCTGCAGGTTGAACAGCAGGCGCCGGAAGATGTTCTCGACCTTGTCACGCCCCCATCGCTTAAAGTAAAGCGAGGTCCGCAGCTCGTTCGCTGGACAGATCTTCTGTGCAAAGACGATGTCGTCTTTCACGAGACGCGTGAGGTGCTGGACGCTGGAGAGCGCAGACTCGAGCTCCTTTCGGAGATCATCGCTTCGCTGTGCTTGGATGTCCTCATTCGCTCTCGCTTTGCCTTTATTGCTGTGCTTCCATCTCGGCTCTCGCTTCTGAAGAGTAGCTCTCTTTGCTTTAGCCTTCTGGGGCTGATGGCTCAGACCTGGGAGCTTCTTGTCTAGGAGACTGTGATCACTATGGCCAGGCGACGACAATGAAGTCAGCTGACTGAAAGATTGAACACTGCTGTCGTTGTTCAGCTCGGCCTCGAGCGTCGCGATCTCCTCCAGCGTGAGTCCGAGAGCCTCACTCGCCTGCTTCCGCTCTCGATCTTCCTCCAGCACTTCGACTTCCTTGGCAGCGAGCACATTCGCAGAGGCATTCACTGTGGGCAGTCGGAAGATCGGCAGCACGTGTTGCTGTTGTTGGATCGGACTCGAGCCTACGTCCAGCCCCACCTCGAACGGCGTCTCGCCCGAATTCGTGAGCACTGGTAGGATGTCCAGATTCGTTCGCAGCAGAGGCAGGTTGTTGTTGCTCAACGGATCACTGTCATTGACACTCGCTTGTGCTGCGCCACTCGATCGCGATTTCTTGTGCTTGAGAATCGACTTTGTGCTCTGGTTGGACTTGCGCACCAGCGTCTTGTTGCGCATCATCGCCTTCAGGTTCTCGGACTTCTTTGGCGACGAACTCGGCAGTGAGAGCTGCTGTGCGAGTCGCTCAACCGTTGTGACGGCATTATCTCCATGCTGCTGAAGATCGGCGATCTTGTAACGCCATTCGGCCTGGAGCTTGGACCTCGTTCGCTCGAGCTCCTCAAGCAGCCGCAGCTCGTGGTTCGTCAGGCGACGCAGCACATCCGTGCGCGGCGAGACCACCACGCTTTGCTCACCAGTCTGCTGCTTCTTCTCCAGTGGATCGTTGCCAGCATCGCTCTTCTCGACGCCATCAGTGCTGCACTTCTGCTGTGCAGGATTCGACTTCTTCGCTGCTCCAGACAGATTCCCACCAAAGAGCAGCATGAGAGCCCAGACGACTAGCAGCAACAGCCACAACGATGGTTGAGGTCGTGACAACCTCCACAGCTCCACTTGCCAGTCCAAAGCAGCAGCTAGTCATGATACCGGTATTCATTCGCAGGTCGCCAGCGGGTGGTATTCATAGATCGCAGCACGCACTCGCATAAGCTCAATTAAGAACGCAACGAAACTGATGGATATGCATGGGTTCAATCACATCATTCAGTAGCAAGGCAATGAATGCAAGAGCAAGACAGCACGCGAGAATGCAATACTCGATACCTGGTGTGTGGGTTTGATAATCATGTTTACTTCATTTGCCTTGTTCGTTGCGCTCTCTTGTCTCCTTCAGCTGCCTGCTCGCTCGCTTGCTTGTCGCTGTTCGCTAAGCCTAAAGAGGAAGGGAACACACGCCCAACGGTCACCACTATTGCCTAGTTGTTGTTCGAGATACTATACGCCGCGCCTTCCGCCCATTCATCCTTGCGCTTACAGCTTGAAGTGCACGAGCATGAACGTCGCTGCCAGACTGAGGATGACGTGCGAGAGCGCGTTGTGGTTGAACGACGACTTGGATGGGCTCACGATCAGTCCCTGGACGAGGCCGCTGCCGAGCTTGAGCACGTACACGAGCATCTCATTGCTTGGGTGGCTCCATTGCCAGTCGAACGCCATCGCGCTAGTCACGGCGCCGAAGATCATCGGCGGCAGGTAGCCGACAAAGAGGAAGAGCACATGCATGTTGATGCTAGCCCAGATCGCGAGCGCAATGTAAAGTGCGCCGGCGACGATGATGATCGAGTACGCCCACGACTCGTTCAGGTATCGGCTCGCCGCGAGCGAGAGCAGCGCAAAGTTCGTCAGGATCGAGAAGCCGAGCACGATGCGCCAGAGGATGTCGATGCAGCCGTCCACGGTCGAGCGCTTGAAGTTAAAGCCAAACACTCGCGCGCGCTGCACCAGCGAGTCGGTCTTCTTGTCCTTGAAGCCGCGCATAGCCTCAAACGCGACGTGGTGCAGCAGACCACCAAAGGCCGCCGAGATACCGAGCGCCACAAAGTAGATGAGGTACCACCCGGGCTGCTGCTGCGCCGCGCTGTCCTCGTTCGACGCGAAGAGCGCGACGTAGACCGCAAACGCGAAGCACTGAAGCGCGAGCAGGTAGTCCGTGATGAAGCACGCCGGCTGCGCGTCCCACTCCTCACCCGTGGCGTCGCGGTACGACCAGAGCGATTGCTCGATCTTCGTGACCGTGTCTCGACACGCCTCGGCCACGCTCTTCTTGCGCCGCTTGGCGCCGCCGCTCTGGCTCTTGGGCGAGCGCGCCTTGCTGTTCACCACTGGCACTGGCTGCTGCTGCTGTGCAGGTGGAGTCATCGTCTCGACGCTCATAGTGGCGAGTGGGTCGTAATGGATCTCGATGGATGGATAGAGGGCGGATGTGTGGCTCGCCTCGTTCACGCTCGCCTTGTTGCTTCTCACACCTTCGCCTGCCTGCTTGTGGTCGAGTTGTGGTGTGTGGCCGCCCGAAAGCTGAGAGACTGGCTGACCATCACTCCTTGCGCTCGCACGCCAGTTTCAATTTCAGCCACTGATATGGAATGATTATACAATTCTATCCAATCAGCGACCGCGCGAATCCCTCTCTCTCTTTATTTTGGGAATTTTACTGGGAAAGGATGGGCTGCTAAAAATACAGTCAGAAAAAGGAAAGAATCTTATGAGCCAAAATCTAAAGTAACTGGGCGTTAGTATGTGAGGATGGATACATCAGCACAGTTGGCGGCGCCTCCCGAGATTCATTCGCTCCATTCTCCCACCACCACGAGCATGTGCTTCATGAAGGTGAAGGTAGTGGTGGTGGTGGTGGTGGTGGTGGTGGTGGTGGTGGTGGTGAGTAGCCAATGCGAAAGCAAAAGCAGCTTCAACATGAGTCACAGAGTAGGACACGAGGGAGGGGGTCCAAGGTCGGATGCCCGCTTGCGTCGAATCCGACCCAAGCAGTCTCCGATCTTTCCTAGACACGGAGGACGAAATGGATGCAGCACCCTGTTTACTTCGTGAGAGTGGCCCATGCTGTCAAGCGGTGCAGTTTGCTGCTAGAAGCGCTGTCCCATTCGCTGTCTCTATGAGCAACGCCCGAGCGCAACAAGATCGTGGCGATTTGACACATTTAAAACCATTCATTCACTTTCTTCACACGACACTCGACCAAATATGCTCAATCCTTCTTCACTCTTTTCTTTCCACTGCATAACTTAACCTCACTTAACGCGTTGCTGCTGCTAGAACTCGACCTCCTGCGCCTCCTCGTCCTCGTCCGAGAGCCCCTCGTGGTCGAGCGCGTCGGCGTGGCACGGCCGCGTGCGGCGTCGCCCGAGCGTCTCGAGTGGCACAAAGCTGTCCATGGGTGACGCGAGCTCGCAGTCGCGCTCATGCTCACGATGACTCGAATCTTCGTCGTCATCTTCGTGCAGACTCGGCGGGAAGAAGAAGCTCGAGAGTGGCGTGATGGGTGACGCTGACGGCCGCACGTCCCAGTACCCAATCTCGCGCGTGAAGTCCGCGATCCTGCGCTCCGAGGCCGCGGACGCTGCCGGCGACGACACGCGGCTCGCGCGCAGGATCGCGATCGTGTTGCTGTCGTCCATGAGGATCGAACTCGGCATGCTGTCCTGCGTCGCGTAGATCTCGCTCCAGTCTGAGAAGCGGAACTGGCCCTGCGAGTCGCCCGTGTGTGGCGAGAGCGCTGCCGTCTGGCTCACCTTGGCGCGCTCGCCCTGCGCGTCGTCGTCCGCGGCCTGGCGCGCGAGCCGCCGCCGCTTTGTCACGAGTACGATGACCGCGATCGCGCAGCCCACGATGAACATGAGCAGTGCGCAGAGGAGCACGAACTGCCACGTCGACACGTTGAACGGCAGATTGCTCTTGTTCTTGCTGTTCTCATTATCGGACGCCGCGCCCACTTGTGTGTTATCCGGTAGTACCTGCACGCGCGTGTACACGACAAAGTCGTAGCGCTGGTTCTCGGCAGAACCCGGCACGACCACGTACGCGGCGAGTGTGTACTCGCCGGCCGAGGCGAAGGACACTTCGTTGATCGACCGGAAGCGGATCGTGTCGCGGCCGGAGAAGATGCTGAGGTTCGCGGTTTGACTCACGCTCAAGTTCGCGCTCTGGAAATCAGCGCTGAACGGGTCGCACGCCGTCGCGCTCTCGTCTGATGCTGCTCTTGATGATGAAGAGGAAGACGGAGAATGACTTGCGTGAGCGCACACGTGGACTGCTGAGTGCGTGATCGTGAAGGGCGTTTGCTCGACGCCGATACTGTTACTATTGCTGCTGCTGGTGCCGTCGAGGCTCGAAGCGTTCTGGGAGCTGACGATCCATGTGATCGCGATCCGTTCGCCGATGCTGATGATCGGTTCTTTCGTGGAAATGGCGATCGCGAGCGGACAGTTCACTCCTGAATCGCTCGCAAACACGCTCTGTGAATAGACCTTGGACACAGACGGTGCGACATTGAGCCCCCAGCAGTACGTCGTACTGCCGTCGACCACGGTTGCTACGCCAAAGTCATGCACAAAGAACAGCAACATGCAGATGCTATGGTGAGAACTCTCCTTAAAGCAAGACACGCAGACCTCAAGAGGCATGCGGTACCTGAACTCGCGGCTTCGCTCGCTTGTCCTCTGCTGCTGACAAGGGCCACTGCGCACGCTGCGATCGCGCGCCAGGACCAATTCCGTATTCTCGCCATGCTGTTCTTGTGCCGCCTTGCTGCTGCTGCTAAAGACGAGGATTCACTCGACAACCCGCTTGACCAGTTCTCGAGTGCTGTGGGGATACTGCCGCTGTTGCAAGTAGCTCCTGATCAAGAAAGGACGCTTGCTTTTGCGCGTCTCTGTCTGCGTAGCGCGGATGTCAATCCGCTGCTCTTTCTCGCGCGCTGTGTCGGACAATCAATCGCCGCCGCTGCTACTGCTGCTGCTGGACGCGAATGAGAGATTACCGCTCGCCTTGTGAGCTGAAAGCTGCTGCTCATGGCCGAGAGGAGGAGCACCATGGGCATGGGCGCCATCACCTTTTCGCTCGCAAGACGTTCAGCTCCGGACGTTGGACGTTGGACGCGTTTTCTTCCATTCTTCTCTTCCACCGAAGAGCTCTCGTTGGGCGTCGATCTTTTTTGCTGGAAACCAGTGATACATTTCTCTTTTAATTACATAACCCTTTTGAAAATGCTCGCACCCTTTCGTGCTTCAAAAGAAGATTGTACGGATGTTGAACCTGTTAGATTCGATAATGACCGTTTCTTCTTCCGTGACGTGCGTGAGCCGCCGGTTTCTTCTTCTTCTACTTTTCCTTTCTTCTCATTAAATGCTCGTAGGTTTCTACAGCTCCCTCTAACAGTCGTGCCTTTGTATATGCATAAACGACTAGCTAAATTAGAAAGTTCACTTGAAAGTATAGAAAATGTCAAGACGATATCTAAACATGTCTCAACTTTTACATAACCTCTGATAAATGATTCAAAAGAAGAGCACGGCTGTGGGAGGGAAATCTGTATGGTGTCTGCTGAATGAAACCGACAGTCGAGTTCTTAGACGCGATGATATGATATTCTTCGACTTCGAACGAAATGCCATCCATCCATGATGAAGATCCAGCATCAAAAGCAAACGCGCGCATGGCCTTCTACCGTGCAAGCTCTACGCTAGAGCTCAGCTGGATGGATGCTCAGCATGAGCTGCTAGCGTTGTATCACTCTTGACAAGAAGCCATCATCGATCTGATGATGATGACCCCAAGGAAGTGCGCGCCCTCTATGTCAAACCACTTGACGCGAACCAGATTTTCGGCTGCCCCTACTTCAGAATCTCTTGATTCGCACTCTGCCGCAGCAGCTCTCGTCTCCATGCACGTCGTTCTCTGCTCCACCAAAATCCCTTCATTCCAGTGCTCTCTCTGGACACCTCACTTGTCACTCTTGGCTTCAGGATACAAATACACCTTGCCACTTTTTGAATCCATGTTGTGTGCTTTGTATCTATCGCGTCTATAAAGGTATGTACGTGTCGCGAGTCTTGGATCACGGGATCGCGTGGTACTTGATCCGGTTCTGGAGCCGCAGGAGCTTGACGCAGCACACGAGCGCCACGCCGCAGAGCGCGATCGCGAGCAGGAACACGGGCCGGAAGCACTGCGCGCCTAGGCACTTGCCACTCATAGTACCCTTATCAGTCGCTAAAGCACTGGCTGACCGCTCGTAAAAGAACGATGAGAGCGGGCTAAAGATAAACGGGTACCCGATACAGTTGGCGAAGCTGATGAGCCCGTAGTTCTTGCCAAAGTGCTTGAGCCCAAAGGCCTCGCGGATGATCACGGGGAACGTGCCGAACATCACGCCCTCCGAGATGCCCGCCATGGTCACCGGCACGATGAGCGCGCCTGTGGGAATCACGAGGAACATCACGAGCGTCGTCGCGGTCATCATGACCGAGATGCCCGCGAAAAGCGCGCGCGGGTACTGGTTCAGGAAATGGTCGGACACGGCGCCGGTCATGAGCCTCGCAGCCGTGTTGCTCATCGAGAAGCTCGCGACCATGAGCGGCACTTGGTCCATGGGTCCGCCCAGCGACTCGACGATGAACGAGACGTTCGACATGACGAACAAGCACGCGCCGATGGTGATGAGGATTGCGACGAAGAGCAGCCAGAAGCGCGCGTCCGTGAGCAGCGCCATGCCCGTGACGTCGTTGTCCTCCTGCATGTCGTGTGCGCGGTCGACAGTGAGCACTGTCCCTGCGTTTGCGTCCACAATCTCCGAGTCGCGCCGCTGCGACTTGTTGCGATGGAACGCGAGCCACCCGAATGCACACACTCCCATGAGGAACACGCCGAGGAACATGAAATATCCGGACACGTTGTTGTTGAACCTGCGGTGGTAGACGAACGCGAACACAGCTCCACCGCAGCTGTAGGACGACGTGAGGAGCGCCATGACCTTGCCGCGGTTCACTTCGCCGAAGATGCCCTCATTCGGCACGATCGACGCAAAGATGCAGAATGCGCTCAGCTGACCGACGAGGATGAGCGCGAAGCTCATGATTAGCGGGCTCAGGGACGTCGGGTACTGCGTGAGCGCGGTGGACATGAGCCAGTGGATGCCCATCAGTCCAACGCCCGCGATTACGACGCTCTTGTATGGCCCGAGTCGATCGAACACGATGCCTGGGAAGTATGAGAGGTACGAGCCGAGCATGGCCATGGACGACACGGTCGCGATGCCCGCCTGCGAGTAGTGCAGCAAGTCCTTGAGCTGCGCGTTCCAGGCCGAGATCGCGTACAGCGAGCCGACGCCGATCATCACCACCACGCCTGCCAGCAGGCTGCAGACGCGGCGCAGCTCGTAGCGCATCATCGTGCTTTACACCTGTCAATGTCGCGGATTGAGGGCGCAACGGAAATCTGCCTTTTCGCGTTCTTACGAGTGTGGATGCGTTGGCAATTTCCGATTGCACACAAGCAAAATTTGTTGACACTGCCTTCATTAGACAAGTCCGAGCCAAAATTCTTGTTGACACTTCTCTGCCAGCTGTTGACACTTTCAAACCACACTGTAGCAGTATCCAACTCATCTTTCCTTCTTCCGTTTCATTGGCTATAATCCTGTTTTACATATTTGATTAGTCAAACAAAAAATCTATTTTTGAAACGACGCGCGACTGGCAATTTGATAGATCCATCATCTTGATGGTCCACCACTTAGCTCAGCGCAGTGGCGCGTACTTCTGGCGCGCAGCGAACTTGAGACTCGCAGCGAACGCGACGCAGCTCAAGCACACCACCAGCAGGAAGATTGGGTGGAAGCACTGGTCGCCGTAGCACTTCTCGACGCCGTCGACGGTCGTGGACGACAGCCGGTAGAAGAACGAGCCGAGCGGGTTGTAGAAGAGCGGGAAGCCGATCGCGTTCGCGACGCTCATCATGCCAAAGTTCTTGCCAAAGTGGCGCGCGCCAAAAGTTTCGCGCGTGAGCACGGGGAACGCGGCGAACATGACGCCGTCGGCCACGCCCGAGAGAGTGATCGGCACCACGAGGTACGCCGCCGGGATCACGAGGAAGAGCGTGTGGATCATCGCGACGAGCACGGACGCGAGCGTCACAAAGTACACGCGCGGGCAGCGCGCGAGCATGTGGTCCGACATGACGCCGCCAAAGAGCCGCCCGCAGCAGTTACCAATCGAGAAGAGCGCGACCATGATCGGCACTTGGTCCATCGGCCCTCGGCGTGACTCGACGATGAAAGAGATGTTGGCCATGACGAAAAGCGACGAGCCCACGAGAATAAAAACCGTCGAGAAGAGCAACCAAAAGCGCATGTCGCACATGAGTTCGCGCCCCGTGATGTCGACTGACTGCACAAACTGGTGGCGGTGGAGCTGCTGGTTTTGGTCGGTATCATCGTCGTCACTCGCGTCGATCTCGGGCGGCATGAACTCTTCCATGGCCGACATACGTGTTCCACTCTTGTCCTTTGCGTTCTCATCATTAAGCTCTCGATACAGTGTACACCACGAGAAGAGGAACACGACGAGCATCAGCTGCGCCATGAATCGGAAGTACCCGGGCACGTTCTCGTCAAAGTAGCGGTTGTAGATGAGCGCAAAGAGTGCGCCACCGGCGCTGAACGCCGCGAGCTCGAGCGCCATGATCTTGCCACGATTCTTGTCACCGAAGAGTCCCTCGTTCGGCCCCAGCGCCGCGAAGACCCCAAAATTCGTCGCTTGGCCCATGACGGCGAACGCGATGCCCACGCTCAGCGGGTGCATCAGCATCGGATAGTCGACGATGCCGACGTACAAGCCGAGGAAGATCGAGCAGAGCAAGAGAGCACCGCAAAGCACACTGCGGTGTGCGCCGATCTGGTCGAAGACGTACCCGGGAGTGACGGAGAAGTAGGCACCGAAGGAGGCCATGGAGCAGACCATCGAGATCTCCGCCTGCGAGTAGTTGAGCTCGCTCTTGAGCTGCGCGTTCCAGGCGGAGATTGCGTGGTTCGAGCCCACGGCCGCCATGAGCAGCACGCCCGCGGCCACGCTCACATAGCGCCGCGTAAGTTCCCAGGGGCGGCGTTGACGCGCTTCCAGCTGCTGTGTCATTGCTGTCATCTCTCGCTCCGGCGGTTGTTCTTGGCGTGGCTGTTTGCGGACAGCTGGAGAAATGGAGTGACCACCTAAACGACTTGATAGTGTGGTCTATGCAAGACAAATAGTGTTTGCCACACTAATTAAAAAGGCTACTATTGAGGTAGACGTTCCCTACAAAAATGATTACTAAACCTGTAAAATGGCTTGCGTGAAATGGTATACTTGTGTGGTTGGAGGCAAATGACTGAATGAATTGGATTTAATGGGGCTCGCATGGCCGACTGAGATAGTCTAGGAGAGTAGAGGAGATAGAGAACAGCGATGAACTCTGCGTCCAACGCCCCCTTTTCCACTACAGACATACCCCCCAATATGTTACATCAAAATCGGCTCATTTTGGTATGTGGTTTCAAAGGAAAACGAATTATAAGAATATAATAATACAAAGGTATTGTGTTAGGTTGGAATGTCAAGCGAAAAAGAATCTAATTGA
>JAADXK010000384.1:0-25807 GCA_023337805.1 Globisporangium barbulae
AACAACAACAGAATGAAGAGTGCAGAACGAGAAAGCTTTTGTTGCTTTGCTTGTCTTTTTTCACTGAATATTCACCGAGAAAATCTACTTTATGTGAATGGATGTTGTAATTGTGGCCTTTTCATTGGGCCGGAACTGTATGTATTGGCTGATCACTCCGGATGACACTGAAGCGTAAAAAATGCACAGTGAACTTTTGGTCAAGAGGATGACAGGCCGCGCGATGATCATGAAGCCCGCGACGATCGAGCGCGTTGTGTGCACGCCAATGCGGTGCAGGTGCAGCGTGGTGTCTCATCCCTCTTCGAACGCTCATAATATCGATGGCTTGAACGACCAGATCAGGCAAACGCGAAGTAGCTCTCGATCGAGTATTAGTCTGGCAACGAGCACACCAGATCAAATGTTGCGCGAAGGTGACGCTCTTGCACCTTTTTTGCGGAAGATGCTGATATTGTATTGAATTGTGTATTACATTATGCATTGCATTGTGCATTGCATTGCTGCATTATACAACGGTGAGCGCTGATTGGCGGAAGCATTTTCAAATGCTTTTTTGGTTTTCCCGCGAGTTTTTTCAAAAGCGAGCGCGCGCTTTTTTCATTTCAGCTCCTCTCACTCAGTCACAGATCAACTCAGTTCCTCGTATCGGAGCCCCTCAATCAATCAAGCGCAGCAGCAACAGGCCCACGAGCGCACGACTCATCTCTCTGCTGCAAGCAATCAATACCAGTGCATCGACTGACAGCGCTGCCTGCAGCCAGACACCGGATCACAGCAGTCTGCAGGAGCAAGGACACCCAGTGCCGTGTACATAGCGAAAGAGCAGAAGGATGGAGCGAAGTGCGCTGATGAGCCCGATTCGGCAGAAGCCGCGCACGAATGCTACGAGCAGCGCGGCAGGCACTGATGGGCCAGGAACGCCAGCGACGATCAGGGTGCGTGAATTGCAGCTACTTTCTTGCAGGAGATTGGTGATTGCGTGGTGTGAGTGATTGGACGCTGACGTGTGATTGTTGCATTGCGTGTCTGCTCGCTCTCTCTTGCGTTCAGATGGGTGAACGATCGATCCACCAGCCAAGCCCAAACCGAACAGAAGCTGCGGCTGCGATGATGCACCTGTTCACCTCGTCTGAGACGAGCGGCGGCAAGGTATGTTACAGCAGTCAACCAACAAGCATCCAGTGACGATGTCGTTCATGGTCTCACCTCACTCTTGTCTGCGCTTGCGGTTGCAGTCGAAGAAGGTGCGCGCTGTGAGCGTTGGAGCGAATGGAAAGACCAAGCGCAGATACGTCCGCAAGGTTCCGAGGAAGCTCGACACGACGGCGTCCGCTGCAGGCTCAACCACTGCCACCATGAAGAAGACGACGAAGTCAGAGAGCTCCAAGAGCGCAGTACAGCCCGGCAGTAAAGAAGGAGCGACCGACAGCAGTGAGGTAAACGCCGGCGTAGAACAGTCATCAGAAGCTCCAATGGGACCCGGTAGCCAGGAGCGCGAGGGTGAAGGTGGTGACTGGAAGATGGTGGGCGACGACGTGCGCTACTTCCCCTTCCGCGAGTACAACCGCAAGGAAAAGTCGCTCGGTCTCCTCTGCGAAAAGTACGTGCTGCTCTGCTTGCCTTGTGGTGCTATCATTGCGTACTGACAACCAATTATTTCATCCATGTCTTCTTGTGCAGCTTCTTGAAGCTGTACCGCAGCAACCACATGGCAGAGATCTGTCTCGACCGCGCCGCTTCGGAGCTCGGCGTCGAGCGCCGACGCATCTACGACATCGTCAACATCCTCGAGAGTATCCATCTCGTGAGCCGCAAGAGCAAGAACCTGTACAACTGGCACGGCCTCAGCGCGCTTCCCGTGTCCATCACGGCTATGAAGAGCCGCTACTCGGAGCTCCAGAAGGAAGGCGCGATCGGCCCGTGCAGTTACGACTACAACTTCAAAGGTGCGCCTGTGTTTGCATTGCAATTACACTTGCGTTTGAAGAGTGCTCTGACGGATGTCCCTCCATCATTCATTGCTCTCATACTCAGATCGCCGGCGAGGGAAGTCGCTCTCGAAGCTCAGCCAAATGTTCGTCCAGTTGTTTCTGCGCAAGGAAAACTGCATCATCCCGCTGGACCAAGCGGCAAAGCAGCTGATTCAGATGGAGGAGAGCGAGAACGAAGAGGACCGACTGCTGAAAAGTACGCTGCAGTCGGAGCTCATCGCTGTCGATTCAAGTTGTGATGTGGACAATCGATTGCTAACCACGAGCTCTTGTCTTTCTTCCTTTTTTCTTCTTCTTCACAGCTAAGATCCGGCGACTCTATGACGTGGCGAACGTGCTGGTGAGCGTGGGTTTGATCGAGAAGCTCCAGCTATCGAACTCGCGCAAGCCCGTGTTCCGCTGGCGCAACAGGTCGCCCTCGGAGATTGAGCAGAGTGAGCTCATCGAGGGCGAGCTCGTGTTTCAAGTGAAGCAAGAGGTGTCGAGCCAAGTTGGCGAGAGCCTCGAGGACGGCGAAGTAGAGATCAAGGCGGAGACGCCGTCGTCCATCGACCTGCAGTGCGAAGAGGTGATCGACGGGCTCAAGACGTCGCAATCCTGCGACAGCGACTCGTTCGACGACGGTAGCGACTCGCAGTCGGACTGCAGCTCCAATGGCACGCCCAAGCGCAAGTACACTGAGTGCGGAAGCTCGACGAGCCCCATCTCTTCAGATGACGACATGGCTCTGAAGCGTAGCAAGACGGATGCATCATCGTCCTCATCAGCAGCGGCGGCAACAGAAGGGGTTACTGCTGAGTCTTCGCCTCCGAGTGTCGCAAGACTGCTTCGCTTTGACGCCAGCAACACGCCAGTGCACCCACAGATCGTGCTCCACGAGCAGCAGGAGCAGGTGCGCATCTACATGCAGCAGTACATACGCGAGTACGTGGACCATCTGATAGTCCAGCAGGCGCACGTCGACCCTTCTTCAGCGTCTTCCATTGCCGCCAGCGGACTGGGCGCTGAGAGCTCCGTTGTCTCGGCCAACTCGCAGACCGCCGAGTCGTCCGTTGTGACCATTACGCAGAGCATCCACGGGACGCCAGTCACGATGCCGTCGCTCACGAACCGCGTGACGAGCGACCTAGCCGGCAGCATCCACGACCTGCTCTTCTCCACCACCAACACGACGAGTCCGCAGTCCGTCGCCGATCTGATCTCCGTCGAGAACCGCGCCGCGACCAAGAACGCGCCGTTCGTGACGATCTCCCCCGTGCGTTCGCCGCCTCCGGCTCAACATGACGCATCTCCTTCTGTTGCTACGACTGCTCCCACTACTGTAGCCTCGCTGCCATCGTCCAAGTGTCCGCCGCTAGCGCCTGTGAAGTCTACAGCGGCAAAGGCCATCGACGTGCACGAGCAGCCGCGCAAGCTGCTCGCGGAGCTCCAGTCGACGACGACAGCAGCACCAGCAGCGGCGGCGGCGCAGTCGTGAGAGTGCAGCGATTATTTAACAAGCAGCAGTGAGTCGACCTGAGGCGGCAAGTGACCAAGACTCGCGAGCAAGCGATCGACGGAGCTCCACGCGCTGCGAGGCAGCAGAGCATTGCGAGCCGTCCGTCCATCAAGCAACGAACTCGTCGCCATCACCTTAGACCCAGATTTTGATTTTTGACCACCGTTAAGTTTGAAATGTACATTTTTCCCGCCAAAAATCTTTAATTTAATGTGCGTGTTGAGTGGCAGCCAAAAAGGAAGAAATCCATCTTGACCACAAACAGCCGTGACAACGACGACCATGATCTCGAGCCGCGTCTCCCAGCTGCTGTTGCGCCGCGGCGCAACGGCGACACCCGCGGCCGCCGCGCGCCGCTGCTGGTTCTCCACGGGTGAGCAGAAGGTCACGTCCGGCGGCTTTTCGTACCCGGCGCCGCGCTCGCTGCAGCAGATCGTGAAGCTCGAGCTGCTCGAGAACGAGTCCACGGAGAAGATCGAGAAGATCTGGACCGAATACCACCGCGAGAAGAGCGACTCGCTCGCGGCCGCACTATCGGGCGAGACGTACAAGCTCTTCGTGCAGCGCGCGGGCGCGTCGCCGTTCTTTATCTTCCCCGTGTACCGCAAGGGCGGCTTCTTCAACATGCTCTGCCAGTTCCAGGACACGTGCTTCCTCGTCACGTATCTCGAGGCGTTCAAGGAGAACCCGGGCCTCGCGCCGCCGTGCCTGACCGTGTCACTCTACGACGACATGGTGGAGAGCAAGGATATAGGTCTGTTGCGCGCGGATGTGACCAACATGCTCGATAAGAAGGTGCGCTTCTGGTTAACGGGTGTCTAGTTATGACAATTTGGTTGTCATTGCTCAGTCGTGCTGTGTTTGTTGCCATTGATACAAACAGGAATCGCAAGTGCTTTTAGACCAGCTGCTCGCGAGCTACTCGGACGAGAAGCTCTTCCAGTGGGTGCACAAGTTCAACCACCAGCCAGAGGAGTTCGACTTTGAGGCCTACCGCCTCGAGATGCAGAGCTTCACGCCGCCACCAGCGACTGAGTAAGAACCATCCCCATCTACCAATTGACAGCTATGCAATGAGGACAAATCAGCGAGTCGACTTTGCCTGGAAGAACATTTGCTAAATAGCCTCGGGCTTTGCACTCTTCACGTGCTGTTGTACAATCCGTCGAGTTCACGTTCACGACTGAGCCGTCATCCCTGCTTCTCTTCAACAGACAAAAGCAAATACGACTTGAGTGGCGACTCTCGATTTTCTCTCATCCGCCACTCTCTCTCGATTAGTCACTTGTTGCAAGCACAGCTGCATCATTCGCAGTTGCCACGCATGCTAGACACACTAGAAGCTCGCTGGAGCCACCACCAAGTCACTGTCATCCCGCAAGACGATTGCTACACCACCCATGTCGACCTCTTCGACTCCACTGCGAGGCTTCGCGACGTGACGGTTAATGACTGCCCTCCGCTCACACGTCGCAGTTTCTTCTTTTTCTCTCCCATGTATGATGATGAAGTGCAAAATGGGACCACGATGTGGTCTTTTCTCCAAAATGTCGGTTCATTTCTCCACATTTCGACGATTTATCCTTCATTTTCAAAAGTTAATAGATTAAAACCTCATATTTATCAAGGTTTTATCTAAAGCAATTCTCCATTTTCAGCTTTTTACGACAAAAACCAAACTGGAGAAAAAAGCAAACAACTACGAAGCCACAAAGAAGAAAGTGAGCTCTTCAGAAGCGCAACAGCAGCTCTCATGACGCTCTCGGCACCGTCGCTGCCGCCGTCTGCGCACGACGACGACCGCCTCGACCTCTTCTCCAACCTGCAGCTGCGCCAGTCGCTGCCACACGTTCTCGCTCCAGCGCAGCAGCAGCATCAGTATCAGCAGCAGCAACCAGGCAGCAGCTACGACAGCAACACCAGCAATGGCTTGTACCTTCCTCCTGTGAGCTCGATGGACGCATCGTTGGCGCCAGGCTTCGACCATCGTGACCAGCCACAGCAGCAGCAGGCGGCGCTCAAGAGCGTGCTGCGCGTGAGCCGCGAGGTAGAGAACATTGGCGCGCGCGTGCCCATGTCGAAGAAGCGCGTGTCATGGCGCTTCGTCATCGCTGGCGCCGAGACGGTGCACACGGTCACACTCGAGCATTCGCGCATCTCGGCTAAGAAGCGCTTGCGTCTGGACGGCAGACGGCTCTTCAACTCGGAGCAGTACTGCGCGGGCGACTGGAAGTACGACTTTTGCGTGGAGCATCACGCGCCGCGCTTCACGGTCGTGATCAAGGACGTCAAGGCCACCGTCGTGGACCAGCACAGCCTCTCGGGTATCTACCAGCTGCATGTGGACGGCCACGCGTGGGACGAGCTCCCGGAGCGCGTTTTCGCCGGCGTTATTAAGCGCAAGATCTCGGACCCGGTCTGGAGCAGCGATAAGTTCGCGCGCCGTGTGTCAGATGAAGAATTCGACCTGCAGCACAGCAACCAGCAGCCGGGCATGGGCCACGCGTGGGTGTTTGCGTTCGGCGTGCTCGGTACGATCCACAAGCTCGAGCTCTGGGATTTAGAGCAGGGTGAGTTTGTCGTGGTGCTCGACTGCCGCGAGCTCGCGCGCGTCAAGCACGACGACATCGCGCAGGACACGTGGGAGTACGAGTACACGCTCGCGAACCAGCACGAGCTCGTGCTCACGGTCGCGCTCGAGGACGACGGCAAGAGATACGACTTTACGATCGACGGCAGTCCGTGGAAGGACATGAGCGAGACGGACTTTGTGCTCCAGCCCGGTTGGTTCCCCGTCTACTCGCGCTCAAAGGGTACGGCGTACTTTCGCAACCACGCAACGAGTGAGACGCGGTGGGAGAAGCCCATCATGTCGCGCAACGGCTCGACGATCATCGGGCATATCCCGTCGCAGGACCTCAAGCCGGCCGTCTCGCCCGTGCACAAGCACATGGACCCACCCTACGCGTCGTTCAGCAGCAACCAGCTCGAGTTCCAGCCGTCGCCACCAGCGCTGCTTGCGTTCCAGCAACAACAACAACAGGACGAACATGAAGTGAACCTGCTCGACTTCTCGGAGATCTCAGTTCACTCGTCACCGAAGCACGCGCCTCTGCCTGTTACCAGTGCGGAGTTCGCGGCCTTTGACCCATTCGACCCAGTGTACCAGGCAGCCGCGAAGCCACCGCCAGCGCCACCAGCAGCGCAGTACCAGCAACAGCCGCCTCGCCAGGCGCCCCTAGACTTTTTGTCGTAAGCCCCACATGTTCGTCACGACATACCACTCGATTTTAAATATCTCTTGAGTTCTTTCATTTTAGAATTTGGATTCTTCGCTCTTTTCGAAGCACACTTGAGCATCGTGAGTTCAATTTTGAAATGCCATGGCGAAAGTGAAAAGATAAGTTAACGGATGAGGTTCTTGACGAGGTCCTTGAGCGGCTCCTGCTCTCGCTTGTCCACGAGGTCGAACTCGGTCACGAACGCCATGAAGTGCTTGAAGCACGAGTTGAGGTGCGCCTCGGCGCCCAGGCTCACGATCTTGTCAAAGTGCGAGTAGTACACGTGCGCGTAGACACGGAAGAGGCGGCGAAAAATGTTTTTCACGATCGCCACGAAGCCGCGTGGGTACGTCCCGCCCTCGCGCGTCGGGAAGATCGTGTCGTCGTTGAGCAGGTCCTCGACCCAGGCCATGAGCATGTCGATGTACTCGGGCGCCGCGAGCTTCACGGGTGTCTTGTACTTGAGGTTATCCTTCCACAGGTACTCGAACCTGTTGTCATGTGTAAGTTAGCAAGCCTTTTACTCGATCTTCTCTCAATAGGGCTCAATAAGGCGTACTTTGGTCCGGCGCTCATGGTCGGACAGCACTCAGCCGAGCAGAACTCGATGATCGTGCCGTAGATGATGCTGATCTCGTTGAAAAAGTCCACAGCTGCACACCCACAAACCAGTAGCAACGTGAGTATCATGATGGAAGCACTGTTCGAAATGGGAGTACACGGACGTACTATGCACTGCGAGCCACTCGTTCGGGTCCTCGCCCTCGGGCACCGCGACAGCGTTCCTCATGTCGCCACTGGGAGGGCATAACGACAGCAGTTAGATTACAGCGTGCCTCCGCTCATTATTTGCGCGCTGCATGCTTGGTGTGTCCTTACTTGCCGAGCGTGGCCTGCGCGTGCTTGTGGAGATCGTAGCGCTTCGTGCCGTGGCTGTGGTTCTTCTTCGGACGGAACGTCTTGTTGCGGCTAAAGAGGTTGTTCATCGCGCTCGCTTTCTCTTCTACGCCTTGCTATCACTACACGCTAACACTCTTCTAGTACCTTAATGAGGCACTTGAGAAGAGAGCGAATGAATGCAGACTGCGTCGTCGTGGACAGACTCGTTCGAGTCTATTTTTGCAGCAGTTGATGCCGTTTTTGTAGCCATTTGGGTCTTCAATCCCGCGGGCGCAGTGCCGCAAACAATGGGGAATGGATCGCCATCACACGTACTCACAGGCTGATATACAGGAACCAGAGCCATGGGTTGGGCGTTCAGCCAAGCTACCAAGCATACAATCACCACGTACTGCTGATGCTCACGTCGGTCTCAACTGAATGACTGCTACGCTACGGGATCCGGCAGCTAAAGCGCTGCAGTAACGCTCGGCAAGGAGTCGAGATCGTTCTATCGCCGACGCGAGCCCAGTACGTCAAGCACCTTATTTAGCGCTGTCGCTCGTCGATGGGCACCGGCATGGTGCTCACATGTGCATGCGTTCATTCATATCCGCCGGATGAGCTCAATGAAGCACTGTCCACCCAAGCTCACCTTCATAACCTGGAATCGATCGATATTCGAGAAAACCTTCTTATTGGTTGATATTCGCACTTAAGCGAGAGAAACTGTGAGTTGCAATCTCGAACACCACAGCTCAATTGCTGATCTTCGTCTCAAAAGCAGTCGAGCTGCTGCGGAGCTCCGTGTTTCCAGGGGCTTGTTGCTTGATGCCTAGCAAAAGGCGTCGTGGGTGCTGCACCGCTACTACTATTGCTGCTGCTACCAGAGCTCATCTGCTGCTGTTCACCGCGCTCGTGCTCGTTCTCGTGGCTCTCTGCGCTCCAACACACGCGTCCGACGCCATTATGAGCAACGACATTGGATCCGTCCCTGCCGCCGCTTCTGGCGCCGAACCGCAGCGAATGTTAACGCTGCGTGTGGAGGTGCAGAACGCTGGTGCCATCCCACTGCCACCCATGACTATCAAAATGGATGTACCTGCCAGCATCGCACAGTTTCACACGCTGCTGCAGTCCAAGCTCATCGACTCGATGGCACAAGCCGCAATTGGAGGCGACACAGCTTCTGTATCAGAAACGCAGCAGGCGGCAATCGACGTGGAGATCTACGACAACCGCAAGAACCAGTTCCTGCCGCTGCAGTCACTCACGCAGCTCGCCCAGAAACGCTCGCGCGTGAACGTGATCTTGCGCCGCAGCGGTCCAGTACAACAGAACTGCCTGGCACTCCCGTCCAAGATGTTCGACTCGACCGCGTTCACGATCCAGGGCATCCCAGTATCAGTGGGCGAGGTCGGGAATTCCGGCCAAGGCACGGGACTCACCACGTGGGACGGCTCGGTCGTGCTCGCCAAATACCTCGAGCACGCGCGCATGGACAACCTGCGCGGCGCCAGGATTCTGGAGCTCGGCTCGGGCACGGGGCTCGTCGGGCTCTCGGCCGCGCTGCTCGGCGCGCGAGAGGTGATCCTGACCGACCTCGCGTACACGATGGACAACCTGGCGCGCAATGCCGAAGCCACGATGCGCAACGCCGCTGGTACGGGAGAAATCGAGTGCACCGTGCACATACAGGTGCTCGACTGGTTCAACCCACCGACAGACCTGGGCTCTTTCGACTTTGTGCTGGCGTCCGACGTCGTGTGGGTCGAGGAGCTCATCGCACCACTCGTGTCCACGTTCGACGTGCTGCTGCAGCACTCCAGTGAGAGAGCCACGACGATCCTCATGTCGTATCAGAAGCGCAGCGTCATCTCCGACCAGCTATTGTTCTCTGAGCTGGACAAGCGAGGGCTCGAGAAGCAGCGTGTTGCAGCGAGTAAGCTGCATCCGCACTTTGCGTCCGAGCGCATCGATGTCTGGGAGATCACGCGACGACGACAAGGCAGCGCCAAGCCAGCAGAGTAGCGTCATTGTGGCTAACGTCAATAGAAGTGCATTGTATCAATTCATGTGTGTGCCGTCGTGCGCATGCCCAAGCGATTGATTGTTCCTGCGTAGCTGCTCGCTCGAATGTGCCAAGATCGCAATCCGCCAGGTCTTCCTATCATCAAAAACGATAGGCACACGTTGGATTCTTTATGTACGGGACGTACCCGAACTCTATCTTCCCCTCCCTATTTGTTTCTATTAAACCTTTTCAGTATCGTCTTCATACAAAACATAAGTAAAACAGTAGATGCAGTAAGCATAAGAGCGCCTTTGAACATAGCTATTTGGCATTAAAGGTAGAAACGTGGCCCTCCCAACGCTGGCCAGCAAAACTTCAACGCCCCACCGTGTCACGCCCCGCTCGCTCAACCGCTCGCTTAACCGCTCGCTCTCACTCGCAGATCCGCCACGCACCGTCGCCTTCCGCTCGCCTGCCATGTTCTCCGTCGCCATGCGCAACGCCCTGCGCGCACAGCCGCTGCGCCGCTCGATCACCACTGAAAGCAAGCAGGTGCGAAGAGCTCTTTTTGTGTGTGCCTCCCACCCGTCCCGCCGTTCTAATCGACGCTTGTGTGTGTGTGTGATGGCGAGTAGTGGGCCGCGGCGCTGAACCAGCGCCTGGAGCAGACGGACCCACAGCTCTTTGACATCATCGAGAAGGAGAAGCAGCGCCAGCGCAACTCGCTGAGCCTCATCGCGTCTGAGAACTTCACGTCCACGTCTGTGCTCGACGCGCTCGGCTCAGTCATGTCGAACAAGTACTCGGAGGGGTACCCGGGCGCACGCTACTACGGCGGCAACAAGTTCATTGACGAGGCTGAGAACCTCTGCCGCGACCGCGCGCTCGAAGTCTTCAAGCTCGACCCGGCGCAGTGGGGCGTCAACGTGCAGTCGCTCTCGGGCTCGCCGGCCAACTTCCAGGTCTACACGGCGCTCTTGCAGCCGCACGACCGCCTCATGGCGCTCGACCTGCCGCACGGCGGCCACCTCTCGCACGGCTACCAGCTCGGCAACAAGAAGATCTCGGCCACGTCGATCTACTTTGAGAGCATGCCGTACCGCCTGGACGAAGCCACGGGTCTCATCGACTACGACAAGCTCGACGAGACCGCGGCGCTCTTCCGCCCGAAGCTCATCGTGGCCGGCACGAGCGCCTACTCGCGCAACATCGACTACAAGCGTATGCGCGAGATCTGCGACAAGCACAATGCGATCCTGCTCGCGGACATGGCGCACATCAGCGGGCTCGTGGCCGGCGGCGTCGTGCCGTCGCCCTTCGAGTACGCCGACGTGGTGACCACGACGACGCACAAGTCGCTGCGCGGTCCGCGCGGCGCCATGATCTTCTACCGCAAGGGGATCAAGAGCACGGACAAGAAGGGCGTGGAGACACACTACGACCTGCAGCAGAAGATCGACTTCTCCGTCTTCCCAGGGCTCCAGGGCGGGCCGCACAACCACACGATCTCGGCGCTCGCGACCGCGCTGCAGCAGGCCAAGAGCCCGAGCTATGTGGCGTACCAGTCGCAGGTGCTCAAGAACGCCAAGGCGCTCGTGGCCGAGCTCATGGATCTCGGCTACGACATCATCTCGAACGGCACGGACAACCACCTGGCGCTCGTGAACGTCAAGAAGTCGCGCGGCGTCGACGGCGCGCGCGCCGAGTTCCTGCTTGAGAACGCCAACATCGTTGTGAACAAGAACACGGTGCCAGGCGACAAGAGTGCGTTCGTGCCGGGCGGCATTCGCCTCGGCGCGCCAGCGCTCACCACGCGCGGCTTCACGGAGGACGACTTTGTGCAGGTCGCGCGCTTCATCGACGAGGGCGTGAAGCTCACGGCCGAGCTCAACGACCAGGCGGTGGCCAAGGGCGCCAAGAAGGTCGTGGACTTCAAGGAGTTCGTCTCGACGGACGCGCACGCGGTCGCGCAGGTCGACGCGCTCAAGAGCAAGGTCACGGCGTTCGTGCGCCAGTTCCCGACCATCGGCTACAGCGAGGCCGACATGAAGTACAAGGACTAAAGCGCGAGCTACAAACCAGCGAGTCAATCAGCCAGGCCGTCCATACACAAGCTGCTGCACGCCACGACGACAAGGGTTTTCATGTAGAGAAGGGAAACAACAAGCAAACGTTACGTTTCTTCTCTTTCGCTTCGACGGTGAAGGCTTTGCCACAGTGTGTGGAGGTGCTGCTGGTGTAGACGGATGGCGTTGGTTGGCTCAGTCGGCGAGCGCGACGATGCCGCTGGACTCGTAGCAGTAGATGAGCTGCAGCTTCTTCATCTCCTCGATCGCCTGCTTCCCTTCCTCGACGCTCGGACAGCTCTGATTTGTTTAGAAACGAGTATAGACACAAGACCTTCCCAGTAAGTTTGCAGTGAACGGAGACCAGTCGATCTGGCAGATAGTGAAGAGCTACGCTAATACACGAACCATGAATACAAAGCAGACTCACATTGAGAAATGCCTGGAGCTCCACGGTCTTGCGAAGCGCTCTGCCTCCATCTGCTGCTGCTGATGACGACGAAGACGACGACGAGCCTTCTTGCGAGAGCTGCTGGTGCAGGCGCGTCATCAAAGTGCCGATGCTGGGCGACGGCGCCAGCGTGCGCAGCAGAGAGTGGAGGCGCACGCCGTTTGAGCTCAGCTGCGTCATCGTGTCTTCGCGCACGCTCTTCATCTGGTTTTGACATTGTCGGAATTACAAAAGTCAATGGTGACCAACGATCCAAGATGAGCAACGAAAGGTGGACAGCAGCTCACGTGTGTGATCTCTTCGTCAATGGCGAGCAGCTCCTCTTCGTACTGCGCCTTGAGCGAGCTCGTCTGGAATAAATTCCAACAGCAACACGGTCAGTTTTGCCGAAGCTCCATATGAACAAAAGGCCTGGCCCAAATGTACCAACCTGCTGTGTGTCGGCTATCGACTGCTGTGCCTCCTGGAGCAACGCGACTTCCTGGCGCAGCTCGGCGATCTCGTTGCTCAGACGCTCCTCGGCGACAGCCTCACGGTCCTGCTCGCTCTGCATCTCGTTCGCGCGCTCGTCGTCCTCTTCGCGCTCGAGCTGCTCCTCCAGCAACGCAAACTCGCTCTGGAGGTCGCGGATCTCCCGTGTGTGCTCTTCCAGCTCGTGCTGTTTGTTTAGTTTCACACTGTTAGCTATGGACTGAACAATAGGCTTTGTATGATTGTAGAATAAACACAACGCACCATGATTGCCCGCCGCTCGCTCTCCGCTTCGTTGCTGCGGCGCTTCTTCCTGCGCGCCGCGCTGTCGGACTTCTGCTCCTTGCGACGCTTGCTCGCAGCTCGCTTTTTGCTCTTCTCGACGTCGATTTCCTGTTGTTTCACACGAAGAGGGCAATCAGAACTAGTCCTTACCTCGTAGTATCAGAAAGTTGCACGTGTGTTGTGAGTTGATACCTTTGATAGACTCTCGGCCTGGTCCTCGAGCTCCTTGAGCATGCGCTGGTACTCCTCCTGGATGTCCGTGTTGCGGCTCGACACGATCTCGCGGAACTGTAGTTATCACACAGCGCATACGCAGCCAGTCAGTATGAACGCATCGAGCGAATAGCATATGTGGGTATTGCGCAGCAAAGAAAGCGACGCACATTGTCCGAGCGACGACGCAGCTCCTTCTCGAGCCGTGCTTTCGTCACCTCCAGGCGCTCGGCGGCTTCCGTTCCTATACAAGTACGCGCATAAGAGAGGACAAGAACAGCAGCTATACATAGTCAGTACGCTGTCCTACTCAGTAAGATTCGTACGAGACGTCTATTGCGCTTGCCTCTTTCAAACGCGTCTTCAAAGAGATGCTCCTTCGACTGCGTCTCGTTGTCCGGGTTCACTGGCACGACCGCCAGCGTCGCTTTCTGCATACACACGCGTGAAAGCAATGAGCACCACGCTACGCATGTAAATACGAATAGCTGTGTAGTGTAGTACCAGCGTCGGGAGCTCTGCGAGCGGCAGGTCGCGCTGCATGCCCGAGACGAACTTGCCGAGCAGCGCATCTGTTGTCCGCAGCTTTTTCCAAGAGACACACGCATGCAGCAGCACATCGTGTAAGCACAGGTGACCACGTAGATTAAGAGAGCGAGGTTGACAGACTGCGCGACGCACCTTGTCGCTGCAGGCCGCCAGCTGCAGCACGCACTTGAGCAGGCCGCCGTGCACGTCGCCCATGGTGGTAGTGTGTTTGAAAAATGGCGCGACGCTATTTCAACACATCAATAATGCCAAAGCACCTCATTTTGTCAATTCATAAAACAAGTGATTTTGCTCATATGTGGTCATCAAAAAGCTCGTTTCTGCCTCTTTTTTCCTCATTTTAAAAGTTGTGATAGCAGTTTTAGACAAGATAGTGAGTGCTTAATTTGAAGCAAAAAACAGTTTGTTTTCATTTGAGTAATAAAAAAAAGCACATTGAAAAAAAGCACAACTTCCACCCTTGTGGGCTTTCTGTGGCTGAAAAGCTCATTTCACAAGCACCCAAACGCAGCACAATGGCAGCATCAGCAGGTGCGTTCACCTTCCTCTCTCTCTCACTGTGTCTACACCGCCCCTCGGCTCCCAAGGCATTTCGGTCACTGACCGATGGATGTATGCTCACCTCCCTATCGCTCTTTGTATCGTTACGTGCCTGTGCATCTGCAGTAAAAGAGTCGGTGGTAGAGTTGCTGCGCACCAAGCTCTTCTTGCGCGGCAAGGCGGGCGTCGAGGCGCTCTGGGGCCTGCCGTCCTCCAGCAAGGAGAGCGGCGCGATCGAGGCCGATCCCGCCATCGACGCGCCCGCTGCGGACATGATGGAGTTCAGCGCCGACGGCTCGAAGATCGTGCTCGTGAACACGCAGACGGGCTTCGTCGTGCGCGACACAGAGAGGTGCGTCTTGATTGTCGTCGTCACGGTGTCTTTCCTATACGACTGGCGCATGTGACTCACGGTTGTTTTTGTATGGCACTGTGTGTATGTATGTAAAAAGCTCGGCGGTGGTGCTCGAAGTGGCCAACCCGGGCATTCACGCGATCGCCTGGTCGCCGCTCGGCAGCCACCTGCTCTCATGGCAGCGGCCCGTGAAGGACTCGGAGTTGGGCAACCTCATTGTCTGGGACGCTGTCTCCGGCGCCGAAGTCGCGCGCTTTAACCAAAAGTCCTACTCCAGAGACGTGCGTTCGCCTTCTATCTCTATGTTTACTGCTAAGCCACTGGGCGTATGCTAAACCTTCTTCATGTGTGTATGGATTGCAGGCCTGGCCGTCGATCCAATGGTCCGCGGACGAGACGATCTGCGCGCGCCAGAGCGCGAACGGCGTGGTGCTCTACGGCGGACAGAACCTGAGCGCCGGCTCCATCGGCAACATCAACCTGCCGGTGTGTAGCCATCCACCTCTCTACGCGCCCTCTCAGTCGCTTCAGCTTAGCTTCGGTTCTAATCCCTCTTGTCTGTATTTCTGTAGAACACGACGAGCTTCAGCGTGGCGCCGGGCAGCGCGCCGTACAAGATCGCGATGTTCGTACCGGAGAAGAAGGGCAAGCCTGCGAGTGTCAAGGTGTTTCAGTTCCCGGGTCTGGAGACCGTCGTGGCGCAGAAGAGCTTCTACAAGGCGCAGGAAGTGGTGATGAAGTGGTCGCCGACCGGCAGTTCGCTCATTATCGAGACGCGCACGGACGTGGACACGACGGGCAAGTCGTACTACGGCGAGTCGAAGCTCTTCTTCCTGCAGAGCGACGGCGCGTACGACTGCATCGTGCCGCTCACGAAGGAAGGCCAGATCCACGACGTACAGTGGGACCCGACGGGCCGCGGCTTCGTGGTGCTGGCCGGCTCGATGCCCTGCAACGCGACGCTGTACGACGCCAAGGCAATCCCGATCTTCGAGTTCGGCGCCGCGCCGCGCAACCACGTGAGCTGGAGTCCGCACGGTCGTTTCCTCTGTATCGCCGGCTTTGGGAACCTGCGCGGTGACATGGACTTTTGGGAGCGCAACAAGCTCAAGAAGATGGGCTCGAGCAATTCGAACTCGGCCACGTGCTTTGCCTGGTCGCCCGACAGTCGCTACTTCTTCACGGCCACGACGTTCCCGCGCCTGCGCGTGGACAACGGCTTCAAGGTCTTCAAGTACGACGGCACAGGCCCGATCTATCAGGAGGACCGCGCTGAGCTCTATGACATGAAGTTCCGCCCGGCTCTCCCTGGTTACTACCCGAATCGTCCGCAGTCGCCTCGCCGCAAGGACGCCGATGCTGCTGCTGCTGCGGCTGCGGCCCCACCGGCGCCGGCCAAGCCGCAGGCGTACCGTCCGCCAAACTCGACCGGTGCGCTCGCGGCCATGATGCGCTCGGAGGAGACAGGATCGAAGAAGCTCGACCGCAACAAGTACATTGCGCCGCGCATGGCGGCCGCGTCCGCTGTGCCGGGCATGTCGGCGCCCAAGCCGATCCCGGGTATGTCTGCGACTTCGGCGGCGGCTGGGGTCCCGAAGAAGGCGAGCAAGAGCGCGCGCAAGAAGAAGGCGATTGAGGCCGTGGAGGCGCAGAAGGCTGTCCAGGAGGCGCTCGCCAAGGTCAACCTGGGTGCTGCTAGTGGTAACCAGCCAGCTGAGGTGGCCGCGCCTGCGGTGGCCGCACCTGCGGTGGAGCTCACGCCCGAGGAGAAGCAGAAGAAGGTGAAGGCGCTGATGAAGAAGCTCAAGCAGATTGACGCGATCAAGGAGAAGCGCGCGACCGGCGACTCGCTGAACGAGGACCAGTTGCAGAAGCTCAGCAGCGAGCAGGCACTACGTGACGAGGTCGCGCAGCTCTCGTAGACAGACAGACCAGGAGAAGAGAGAGAGACTGAGGAGTTCGGTTCTCCGTCTTAGATGAGCCAAGCTCTGTGTGACGACAGGCAGATAGGCAGGCAGTGAGAGAGAGAGCAGGAGGAGGTGGTGTACAAAGATCCAACATGGTGGGCTGTTTTGTGGATAGAACTACACGACGTGTGGAGTTCTGTGCGCGGCGAAAAGCCGCGATCGCGAGCAGGCGAGTGAGTCCCTGGGCTTCGTGATGGAACGGATGTCGCTATGGTAAACTGGCAGGTTCATCAGCGGAGTGCACTTGTGTTCTCTTGCTGCTTGCTCTCCTTATTAGCTCAATCCAGCACCCCAAGGTTCACCCTCCGTCCTTTCTCGTCTGTGGCGGCGATTTTCAAAATCTTGAATATAGTGGTTTGCGAAAGTGCATCGAGGGTCGAGCCCTCCCGTCTTCAGCTCATACACTCGGGGCTCCTCTTCCTTCAGTTCAAGACACAGTCGAGAGCCACGAGGCGAAGGCGCAGAGGAACAGGAAGCGAAGAGAGCAGCGATGGTTGACGTCAGCGACCTCCACCAGCTCCTGCAGAGGCGCGCGAGCGCTGTAGCAGCTCAGCATGTCTCCAGTCGAGGGCTCAAGCGCGAAGAGCTACGTTCAGTGACATTAACAGTCCCAGTTACATCGACGGTACCAGCAGTTCCAGTAGTACCAGAGCCTCAGCAGCACCAACAGCTCTCGGCGGAGGACGAGATCGCGGCGCACCACGCTAAGCACGCGCGGTTCTTCACGATGCTGCGCGTGGGCATCCCGCGTGAGACGGTCGAGCAGGCGATGCGCCTCGCAGGAGTCGACCCGGTTGAGCTCGATGGCCCGCACCTCGTCGTGGATACCGATACCGATCATCTACCTAAGCCTGGCGTCAGTATGACTGAAGTGCCAGTCGATGTCTCGCTGTCTTTAGCGTCTGGGCCTGGGTCTGGAGGACTGAGCCACCACGGCAGGAAGAAAGCGCTTCGCAAGCGACTCTACTGGGACGTCAAGGTGCACACTCCAAGCCTGGGCGACGACGAGAAGCCTCACCAGCAGCCAGCCTGCGTGTGGAGCCCAAGCTTGAACCCACCTTCAGCCCAGGCACTCGTGGTGTCGGACGCGACCAAAGCGCAGCTCGAGCAGCTCTTCGTGAAAGAGGCGATCGATGCCTCGTCGTCGGCCACTCCACCACTGGGCCGCCACCGCATGAAAGCACCAACAAAGATCTCACTGCTCGAGACCAAGAAGGCGCAGAATATCGGCATCACGCTCGCGCGCGTCAAGCTCAGTCTCCCGCAGCTCGTGCGCGAGCTCGTCAACATGAACCCGACCGTATTGTGCGCCGCGCAGCTCCAGGGATTGCTCGACATGTGGCCCGATCGCAAGGAGCTCGAGGCAATCGACGAGTTCAGTGGTGGCGACCCGGCGCTGCTGCTGGGCAAGGCTGAGCAGTTCTTCCTCGAGACGCGCAGCGTCCCGCGCTTTCGAGAGCGACTCGGGTGCCTCATCTTCAAGCAGGAGTTCCCGTCGCGCGTCCATGAGCTACGGTGAGTCGGTTGTCTCGGTTTGCATACCTACTGGGGTCTGGGAAAATGGGTGGCTATGAGCTTTTGATACGGTGTCTTGATACTTTGATACCTTTTGTTGTTGTGTGCTCGATGCCCATAGCGAGGCAATTAACTTGGTAATCCGCGGCGTAAACCAGGTTTGCTCCAGTCGCGCGCTCGCGCAGTTGCTGCAGTTCATCCTCAAACTTGGCAACGAGCTCAACTTTGGGGGTGGCGGCAGTGGCTCGGACGCGTCAAAGCCTCGCGTCGTGGGCTTCTCGCTCAGCTCGCTCGCGAAATTGACGCAGACCAAAGCGTTCACGGGCGGCGTCACGTTCCTCCAGTTTGCCGTGCAGGCCGTCAACGTACGTTGTGTTTGTTCGCTTGTTAGTGAAGTACTCGGATCACTCGCTCTTGTTGACGTCGTCTTGGTGTTGACAGCGCGATTGCCCGCACCTGGTGCAGTTCGACCGAGAGATCACATTGGTACCAAAGTGCGCGACGGTGTCGCTCCAGAGCCTCGTGACCGAGCAGAAGGCGCTCGAGAGCGGCTGGAAGGCGCTCGTCCACGAAGCTCACGCTGGTGACGTTGTTGCTGCTTCACTTCGCGACGGTGATGATGAAGAAACGAAGGAGCACGTTCGTCTTACTGAAAACGCACGGGTCGTGAGCTCCATCCTCACGCACTTTGCCGCCGAGGTCGAGAGTGAACTGGACGCGATCCGAAGCTTGCTTGCGCGTCTAGTAGAGAGTGTGCGTTGTTGCTGTTGCTGCTGCGGGGCCGTTGGCTGGTGGTACCAGAGCTCTGCTCACACGTGTGCTGCTGTTGTTGTTGTGCTGTTTGCTTGGTACGTCAGAAGCAGCAGTTCGTCGCGTACTTTGACGAGCAGGAGGCGCCGGAGGAGCTCGACGCGCTGTTCCAGCACATCGCGGCCTTCGTGGACGAGTTCAAGCAGCAACGCAGGCGCTTTCTCGCGGCCGACAGCAGGAGTGAGTGAGCGAGACGCGTCGCAGTCGTATCGAATGAAGATCCCATTGTGTGCCACTAGTATCAGAAGGAGTCCGTTCCAAATGGATCAACCGGTATTATCGGTATTTGCTGTGGTGTTTCACTTCTCGTCACACCGAATATCAGCCAATACATACACACAGAATGTCCATTGGCTGATATGATTTGACTTTAGCTGAATTGACATCTTTGATTGGTAGTAACTGTAGAATACCCAAAATAAATAAGTTTCTCAGAACATCTTGCTCTCAGTATGAACAGACAAATTTGTGCTTTTCACACAAAGGGCACCAAATCGTACCTAGTCGAATCTGTAAAAAAATCATTTCGCACTTATTTGATCTACTAGAGTACAGTAGCGTATTTTAGTGATGTTACACAGTACTCAAAATAAAATTTGCTGAATCTAATACATTGGTTGTTAGTGCAAGAGTCTTCGCAGAGTAATGGTCCGCCAGGCGTGTGGAAATTGGCCGGCACGACCGCTTGAGTCAGCAGACGGGCGTTCGAGTGGCGTGCGCCGAGCATCGTCCCAGAACACCACTCCAGAGGCGCCGCGGCGGAAAGTGAAGCCAGCGCGCAGCTGCGCCGCACCCAAGACATTTAAGAGAACGAAAACCCAGTGAATGCGTTCAGTTCTATACTCTAGGTTTATAGTGAGTAAGTGAGCGAGTAGTTAGCAGTGACCTTCCTGCGGTCGCCTGAGTGTAAGATCAGTAAGAGATACTCCTTCAAGAACTCAAGTGTTCTCAAGACGGTCGCGCGCTGCCACGCGCGACACGTCCAAAGCTCTCCTCAGCTCTTCGCGCGCCACCACGGCCAAGTCTGTCACAGAAGTGCGCGGCAGTAGGACGACGGGTCGGCGTACACGCGGAGCACGGCTGGGGATTGGGCGTTAGGGCTGGCAAGGCCTCTGCGGTGACTGATCACCACCTGCACGAGTGTACCCCATTGGCTCGGCGAGACGGATACGCACAGGGTGGGTTGTTGTGTTTGGCAAACGAATATTATTACTGCAGCAACAGGGAAGTCGGTCGTAAAGGACGTGTGGTATAGTGACTCGAGGAAATGAAGACTGTCGCCCCAAGGTTGCACCGAGTCCCGCGCACATTCAAGCAACCTGCCGAAGAGCTATCGAAATTCGATCAGACGTTCGTCCAAATCAGTGTCGTTGACACGATCCAAGCGTCAAAAAATTGATGAGAGATGGGCGTATCGTTTTGAAGAGGTTCTCGACGAGTTCTTGGCTGGTTCACAGACAGGCGATCGAAAACCCAGCCGGATGAAGCGCACCACCAACCGCGCAGCGATTGCGCACTTCCAGCGCGCCAGCTCCCGCTCTCGCCTTCGCTCGAGCCTCTCTGCTACCGCATAAAGTGGCCCCATAGTCCATGCATGTTGCTTTTTCATCTAAAACATAAATAGAACACTACTTTTTGCCAAACCAAGCAAACGCCTCTTCTCCAAGCCACCAGCACAAGCTATCGACTTCCTGCGACTCGACTCTCATCGGTACGTGGGTGCGTTGGTATGCTGGCTTCGGAAATGGAGTGCTTGGGAAGTGGAGCCGTGGTGCATTGATGTGCGTGTGTATATCTACGGTATGAGAATCGTGTGCGAATGCGAATGACGGATGCACTGTACTCTTTTATTTTTATCGATCAGAGGATTCTGTGTGTATCGTATGGCTTTCGGCTGGCCGCTTAGTCTTATCGAGCAGCTGTTATGAATATGGTCATATGGTATGTGCAAAGGAAACCGAATGAGATGCAGACGCGACGTTGATGTATGTCGTTAAAGGCTCTAAGGGGCAAGATTGGTGCTGTAAAGGAGGAACGAGTTGTTGTATTTATACCTATCTATGGGGGCCTCGTGCATGATCCAAACAGAGACATGGTGGTATTGATAAGTCCTTATACATTTGTGTGCGATGCGGTCTAGAAGCTTAAATGTGACCAAACAATGTATGCACGTTACGCTTGGGCATGCAGTGTATGAGGCGGCAGCTGTGCGGGCAAGCGGAACGATCTTGTCCTCCACACTGTGATGATCCATGGTGGCGATTCTATAGCGGTCTGGATCTGGTGGTCTCCATAACAGCCAGTGAAAGCGTTTCCGTGTATCGACAAATGCGGCAATGAATGAAATGTGTATGGAGCGACTGAAGGCGGCAAATCACGGTCGCTCGACCAGCGAATGATGAGTATTGAAGTGTTCGTTTGAATGTGAGTGAGTGTGTGTTTGGCTCCAACCAAATGTATGCCCACGGTTGCCAGTTGCTACGACTGTGGAGATGAGATCTTAATGAAGGACGACATTGTCTGATCGGGAAGATTCAATGAGAGGAGCTTCGGACTGGGGAAACCCAGCTTGAGGAACTACTCGTCGGGTGAACCCGAGTGGAGATATTCGCTCAGAGAGATTGACTCAACGTACAAGCTAAATTGAATTGTATCTTCCACCAGTGCGTTGCAGTGTCGACACCATCACCAAGACGAGATCCAACCCGTCTACGAGGGCGGTCGGACCCCTGTCTGTGACACGAACTGGGTACACAATGTGAGAATGGCGCTTCTCTATGAGAGTTGTCGCTTTACCCGTTCGCGACGTCTCTCTCCGATCGAAAGAAATCGGGAACCATTTTAACACAGAAGACTCTCAATGACGCCAAAGAGACAGAGCGTATCCATCCGGACTGGTACCGGGCAGTGCAGAAGTGGGTCCTAGCGGACAATGCGGCGCTGTGACCAGATTTGTCCGCCGTGAACTCGTACCAGAGTTTGGGCATAATGAACTCATTCGCGCGGATTCGTTGCTGTTCGACTGACTTTTGAAGCTTGCGGCATGCCACTCTTGACAGCGAGCGCTGTAGTTGCTTTTGTCGTTGGAGGTGCCAAGAGGGGAAAAATACGAAGCCAGCATGACCCAGCCTCAGCCAATTGCGTTCATCAACCTTCAGCGGAGCCGCGATTGGGAGGCGAGCCGACGCGGCCTCAAAACGAACCTCTTCACAAGCAAAGAGATGACTCATGAAGGGATGAAGATGACGACGGCAGGCGACGGAGTCTTTCTTCTCGGCGGCGAAGGACAAGGATTTGTACGCCACGTCGTCGCCATCAAGAGCAGTGCGAGTGGCGTTTTGGTTGGAGACGACGGTGGTTGGCGTCCACTTGCCGAGCATACCTAGATCGACAAGAAAATTTCGTTCTGCTGGCGCTTCAAAATCGTAAAGCCATTCACTGACCAAGTGTGAACATAAACCAAGGTGAGTGAATTTGATGTGCACTTGTATGGTTGTGCGTTCTAACCGAATGTAATTGATATGCTCAGGCAATTAAAGACGTATCACGGGCAAGTTAGGTCGGCACCCTCTGCTACCACGTCCATCTTTCAGGTACTTTTCATCCTGTTGCAATACTGAACACAGAAATTTCACTCTCCCGTCATGTTTCTATAGCTGCAAGGGAGAAAGAGGTTTGAGTAGTCGTGTGCCGGAGGACACAGAGCTTGCTGATCGAAAGTCATTCAATCTGCGTAGCAGGGGGAGCTGATGACCACGGATTATTCTGTGGTCGGAGAGATATCCCTTCAGTGCAGCAGGTGAGGTTTACGATTGCAAGCTCTTGTGTCTCCTAATTCGTGGCTCGCTATCGCAGACACAGTCGCGTAGGCCGCTGTACTCACCGCCCGAGCCGCACTCGACTTCCAGGCTGCCACCGCAGCAATTGTACAAGCACATGCCACACTCACTCTTGCTTGTTGACCCGCAACAAGCGAGGTGATAACGCAGGTGAATACGAAAACTCTGGTGATGAAAAATTTCGACAATGCTCCAAACGGAGTTCGGTGAGGCTCACGAAGACTAATCAGGAGCGGTATCCGCCAATTAATCCACGTGAGGAGAAAAGTGCTCAAGCAAATGGCCAAACACGATGTTGCAGGAACAGACAGCAAGCTGGACGTGACAACGATGCCTTAGTTGCTCTGATTGTGCGGATCGGTCATCACGCCTGAGTAAGACCTCAAGAGCAAAGCCAACAATCGCTAGCTCGTTGGTGCCCGTCCGGATGAAGATGTCGGGCGCGCGAGATTGTCGAGGTACTCGTCCAAAATGTCGTGTCTTTGCTGAACACATGCGTCGATCCAGCGCCATACTCGCTTCCACCCAGCACTTGCCGACGTTCAACAACAATCGTTATTCCATCCCATTTTGATTTTGGACCCCACGGTGTCCGCATCGCACACATATTGATCAACAGTAGTAACGTACTGCAGCAGATTTTGGCCGCACTGTCGTTATTGACCAATGAGAGTTTGCAAAAGCAAAATACGAGCTGATGATTGGCCGCACATCCACTGCAGCGGTTCGTAGCCGATTGCTTTTCGGCGCCAAAGTCACAAGCAAAAGATGGCGGGAACGATCAAGCGCTACAGCGAAGAAGACCTGGCAAAAGCAGTCGCCGCCTGCCGCGACGGAGCTGGTGTCACAAGGGCGTCGAAGGTGTATCAGGTGCCTGAGCGCACCCTGCGACGCAAGTACAAGCAGTTCCTCGCCGGCATCGCCGCGATGAAGCCAGGTCCAGCTCCTGTCCCCAGCGACCCCGCCGAAAAAGATATTCGCGATTGGGTTTTGGGCATGCAGCGGTGCGGATATCCAGTACCGCGCGAGCAGATCATTTGCAAAGCGCGCGGTGTCTACCGAGCGATGTACGGCCCGACAAGGTCTGCAGGATCGATAGGGCGAGACTGGTACGGTAGATTCCGCCGCCGCTACCCAGAACTGACCAGCCGCACCGCTCAAGTCATCAGCCATGTCCGTGAAACCGTGTCGCTTGAGAGCGCTGCAGCTTTGTTTGGTCGCTTCGCGCGCGTGACGATCGAGTACGGCATCCAAGCCGACCGCTGTTTCAATGTTGACGAAACCGCGTTTGCTCGCAGCGAAAAGTCAAGACGGGTCGTCGTGGTGAAGGGCTTGCGAAGCGTCTGGGCGAAGGCGATCGAAGCCAACTTCCATCTCACGGTCGTCGCGTGCTCGTCAGCTAGTGGTTTCACAGTCCCACCGCTCTTCATCCTACCCTGCAAGCGTTTGGATCGTGATTTGCTGGACGCGTGCTGTGTTCATGGAGCCAAGGTCACGACAGCCGACGCGGGGTTCATCAACGCCCACGTCTTTCAAGAATGGATCCAGCATTTTGCTGTGTCAGTGCCGTCGCCAGTACGCCGATCCCTCATGCTCGTCCTTGATGGCGTTGCGAGCCACATGAGCAAGGTGATCGACGACGCAGCTGCCCGACACGACGTGATTCTCGTCCAGCTCCCACTTAACTCGAGCCACTTGTTCCAGCCCCTTGATGCCGGCGTGTTCAAGGCAGTGAAGGCGGCCATGAGAGAGGCGATCGACTCCCTATTCCTGCTCTCAGGTGGCTCTACAATCAGCAAGAAGGACGCGATCACCATCGCTTCGTCCATTCGGAACGACGGCGCTGAACGAATGGCGGCGAATGCTGTTGCTGGATTTGCCGCGAGTGGCATCTTTCCGCTCTCGTTTCTGGCGATGATGGAACGTGTGTGCCGCTTTCAGAGCAACGGTGTCAAAACGGACGAGCCTTCTCCTCTGTGGTTGATGGCCAAACGAATGATCCGAGAGGAGGTTCTTGCTCTTCTTCCCGAAGCCGACGGAAGGCGAAAGCACCGCAAACCTGTGGATGCGAGGCGATGTCTGCTGAGCAGAGATGGCTTGCAGAACGAACCGTGATTGTGGAAGTGGATAGAGCTTTGGTGTGCTTGGCTATGCTTCTTTGGGTTCTGGGGGACGCTTTACCTGGGACCCAAACCAGGTACTACCGCGAAGAATTCGCTTTAGAGGCACCAAAGTGTTGCACCTTTTTCTGTGACCATCTTGTACTGTATATAAAAACCAAATTCTGTTCGAACAGTTGTATCATTTTATGAAAGCGTCGAGAATAGTGCACCCTGTTTTGATCGGCCAAAAACTGCTGTCACAATTCTTCACAAGTCGACTTTGAAGCCGGCTGTTTGAATCATTTTTGAACGAATAGTGAATAAAACAATATGAGAAAGTAGACACGAATCCGCACTTTGTATCACAATTTTCAGAACTGTTTAATACGAAGTTGTTGTGAAGAAACGCTTCAAATGCTATGGTCCAAATTGCGGCAAAATTTGCTGCAGTACGTTATACTCCCTCTGTTTCACTGTGTTTGTCCATTTTTGGCAAAACATGATCAATTCTTATAGCCTGACTGGCTACTGCGTCATAAAATAAAGCTCATTCTGCGCACTTTCAGCCAATCCTAGTTGCGCATTCACCCAGTTATCTCAAGCCGAGTAATCGACCAATCAAAACCATCATTTTTGAAGGGGCTTACGCCGACGGCCATTGCGAAGCGTGCCAGCCACCAATTTTCATGTTTGCGGGTTTAAACGACAGCTTGAAACACGAAGACCACGAGTATCTGCGCCCGGGACGCTGAATTTCCTTTAACAATCATACTTGCTGCGCAAACCCGACGTTTCTTTCAGCGCAAACCATGCAAATTTGCCTCTATAAATGATTTACCTTTATGATTGGATACAATCACATGTATCATTTTATACAGTACTCACCATTTGCGTGGTTGGTGGTACTCTCATTGTCGAAGACGAGTGCCAAGACCAAGCGCCGAAAGAAGAACCTCGCTGACAGCGAACGCACTGGAA
>JAADXK010000385.1:0-25806 GCA_023337805.1 Globisporangium barbulae
ATTATTGTTTCCATTCCTTCCCGTTTTATAGTGTACTGTGTATTTTACATGTCTTTCTGTATAATACCAGATTATATTACAAAAGGCGTAGAATTTATATTTAAAGTCTGAAAAGGCGCAGATTTTATATTTCCCCAAAAATGAAAAACAAAATTTGCTGCACGTGCCTCCTATTTTCTGTTGTGGTTAAGTAGTTGCTGTAAGATTTCTAGTTAAAGCTGCTGAACCCATCTAGTTTCCTCGTGCTGTTGCTTCAGTGCGTCTGTCTGCACTTGAATCGCGCTTGCGAGCTGGCGAACGGGATAGTCACTCGGCGCTCGAGCGCTCATAGAAGCCACAATGGCCTCCATGCCACTTTGCATGGCAGATGCCAGCTGCACAATAGGTGGCTTCGCTTTCGATGCGTCGGCTTCGTTAGAATTGAAAGAGACGGGAGCTTCATCTGCCCCAGACTCATCTTCATCTTGTTGCATGTCGTACAGGGAACCACCACTAATGCCCACTCGTGATGCAAAAGCGTCGTTCAGAATCGCCCAAAGCTCATCGGCAATTTCTTTGTGTTCGTGTGGATTGTTGCTAGTTTGCCTCTGTTTGCGCTTCTCCTACGGTACATGCGCTTCAGCTTTCGATACTTTGATGATACCTATGAGTACACAGTTCGTTTAACAAACAAAAAGAATATTAAGCCATTAGCGAGAGCAAGTAACGTGAGTCTCTAACATGCGAACTTATTACCTGCTCCTGGTGGATCACGACGCCAAGCGACTAGGACAGCACATTAGCAAAAAGCTGCCAAACAAGCGCTTTCTTGATGTCGGTGTCCGCTGTGTCCAACCTGCGCTTCACCTCATCGTCCTCGAAACGCAAGCGGAGCAGCTCGGCCATCATCTCGTTGGACCGCTTGAGGCGCTTATTGCCCTTACTCTTCTTTACTGGCGTTGATGATGGAGCTTGACGTACGGCTGTGCAATCCGGTGCTTTTGGAGCGGGTAGTACTAGTGGCGGTGACGATACAGGCAGCATTACGGCTGGTGCTGCCTCGGCAGCAGGAGCGGCACCCTCCATTCGAGATACTGCGGTCTGTTTGGAAAGTGTGGTTCGCTTTTGTGTGTGTGCCACATCAACCAAAACTTCACACCGCCGCAAAACCGTTGGCAGTCAGCTGGACCTGCTGCAGAGCGTTCTTTTTTGGCGTCAAGTGCACGTGTGAACAGCACAATAAACCCCAGCCACTGTTCTTTTTTCGGCTCGGAGCGCGCTCCTCACCTAGACCAGGGCCTTAACGCTTTCTCAAAGCGAGATGCTGTGTGACCCCGTCAAAATGGGACTACTTGCAAATTATTACCGGGAAGTCATGTACAGTAAATCTTACTTGAATAAAGTAGGCAAATTTGACTTTCACAAAAAGTCACAAACCTCTATAAATAAATATAGCATATTTATGCGCATATTGGTTTATAGATTTTAACGAGTTTCGAGTTTCGCCACCCTCGCTTAAATACGCAGAGAAATGAAGGCATATCTTCCATAGAAACAGGTGCAACAAACGCGAGTCAGATCGAAAACGAAGCTGCGAAGAGCTCCACAACTCACCACGACAATGGCGGACGCGCTGTGGCAGTCGCCGTCCATGCGCGCGCTGCGGCCGCAGTTCGAGGACGAGCACAACAACGGTAACGCGTGCATTCTCTGGCAGCTGCCCAACTGGGACGAGTACAGCGAGAGCGGCGCCAGCGTGAGCGCAAGCGAGCGGAGCCGCCTCGACATCTCCGTCTGCAGCAGCGACGCGGTGGATTTCGGCGACGACTCGTCGTCAAGCGGCGTGGATGATGATCCATTCACGCGTGGGAAGCTCAGGCGCTCGCCCGTGTCAATAGCAAGAGGCGGTGGTGGCAGCCTCCCGAAGCGCAAGAGCGTGCTCCAGCAGCTGCATCTGCGCTACGCCAAGCAGCGGCAGCTTGAAGAGTTCACAAGTCGCGATGTCAGGACTAACAATCGATCTGACAGTCGAGCCGGCGAAGCTGTAGATGCGCCGGTGCTGCAGACACACTCGGAGCCTGCTCGTGCACCAAGTGATGATAGAGACGCTGCGAAGGACAGGGCCATGGCAGCAACCGCGACTGAAGTGGCGGTACCGCCAGTCACTGGCAGTGAGAACGTAACAGAGGATGCCAAAGCGATCGCTGCGCAGCAGAGTGTACTGAATAGTCAGCTGCAGTCGTTCCGCTCGCAACTGACTGAGATGCAGAAGCGAATAACTTCAGATAGTCCCATCACTGCAGCAAACAGCACGTTGAGTCCAGTGGGAGCTGAGCAGCAATTGTCACGCCCTAGTCTGGCGAGAGATCGTTACGATATGAGCATGCAGACTGATGGCACTAGCCTCCGTGATGACACTGTGGTGCAGTGGCTCAACCTCCTCGCCCAGAAGATCGTGCTGCTGGCGTCAGACTACGAACACGACGCGACGCAGAGCTACCGCGCGACCGTCCAGCACATCGCGGGTCTGAAGATTGCAGCTCAACCAGCACCTCCAAGTCGTGAAGAGCCCCAGCAGAATACTACCTCCACATCAAAACCCAATACACCCCAACCATCGACATGGCATGTCGGTGGAGCACTTCAAGCGCAACTCTCGGCACCCACGGCTGCAAAGTTCGTCGAGCTGGAGGCGTCCCTGGCGCGCTTGAGCTCAGCTTTCGAGAGATCGTCGCAGTGCAAACTCGAGCTTTTCGAGAAGTCGATTCGCCAGATCGAGCAATTCCACCACGAGAAGCTGCAGCAGATCGTGAACGAGTCCATCGACGAGCTCAAACAAGTGCGCAGCAAGTACAAGGCTCGGCAGGAGCAGCTGGAGGAGCAGGTGCGGCTCGCGACGCGTTCTGCGGACGAGTGGAGGCAAAAATCGGTGGAGATTGAGCACAAGAGCACTTGTGAGCGCGAGAAAATCGAGTTCCGGGCTGCGACTTTTCGAGAAAAGGTAGCTTGTTGTGCTCTCTTGCATGACCTCGTGATGTTGTTACCTTGAGCTGAGCTAGCATGTGTGTGCATTTTTTGATAGTTTGAGCGACTGTCGGTGCGGTTTGAAGAAGACATTGTGAACATCACGGAGCAGCTCGATGCGGCTCGGCGTGAGAAATCGGAGGCGCAACGCCATCAGACTGCTTCGGACGAATTGGAGAACCTTAAACAGAAGCTCGCGAGTCTACAGAAGGTATACGACGGGTTGAACAGCAAGCGCGAGTCGGAGATCAAGGTGTTCGAGCAAGAGCAGCAGAGGTGGAAAGTGACGCTGGAGCAATTGCATCATGAGAATGACGCTGTCGTGCAAGAGGTACGACATGGGACAACAGTACACTTCACTCGTATTGTATATGATTCGGTGGATATTAACAAACGCTGTGATTCGGTCAATCTCCTTAGATCACGACCGAGAAGCAACTGCTCGCCAAGTCCCTGGAAGACGCCACCCAGCGTCATGCGTCCGAGATCGCGAGGCTCAAGAACCAATTCCAGATGGAGGTCGAGGACACATATCGAGCGACGATCGTTTCGGAGAAGATCGTGGATCTCCAGCGACGCCATGAGAAGCAACTGGAGACACTCCGAGAGTCCTACGAACAGCAGGTCGAAGAGCAGGGCCGAGCGGTCGAGAAGGCGCTGAAGGAAGTGCGCGAGTCCCGTCAAGTGCAGGTGCAGGTGTCATCTGCTGCGACCCAGACGGAGCCCAGTGCCGTCACGCTCCACTCGTTCGATCGTCATCATTCTGCTAGCGAACGCGAAGCGGAAGTGCGCATCCAGGAGCTCAGTCGTAAGTGCAGGGCGCTCGAGAACCTGTTGGACAAGAAGTTTGAGCAGCAGAGCACCGCGTCCAGTCAGTACGGCGGTGGCTCCATGAGTCCGCTTTGCATGTCGTGCAATAACAGCAACAGCAGCAACAGTGTAAAGACCGACAGTCCCAGGTCGCAGACATCGCTCAGGTCGTCGGAGAACGTTGTGCTGCTCGACTATGAGGCTGTGAGCTCGAAGCTCGCCCACGTCGACTCAACTTCCAGTCACCACCGCTTGGCTTGGAAAACGAAGGAGTTTGCGGCTTCGTCACACGCCGCCACCTCCCTGGACGACGCGCTCTTCACAGACATCAACACGACCATGCGCAATGAGACCTGGGACTCGACGTCCATGACGTCCATCGACACGTTTGAGCCGAGCGTGCCGTCCCCATACCAAGCGCTCTCTCGGCCGCAGTCTGCTTCACGGTCCATCAACAAAGGCAATGGCGTGCCGTCCAACGCCGACATTCTCGCTCTAGTACGAAAGCTTGAGACCTACGCTGCGACGTCGCCCATCCTGAACAACGAACCCGAGCCCGAGCAGAGCATCGTGTTCCGGACGCCCGAGTCCCGCGCGACGAGCACGCGGAAGGCACAGCCGCCGCCCATTTATCGCACGAGCCGCCATCTCAAGAGAGACGCGAGTGCGGCTGCTCGTAAACTGAATCGACCGAGTACGAGCCTGACACAGAGGCCGCTGCGTGGCTCGCTCCTGTCTGTGTCCTCGGCCTCGTCGTCGTCCGGCTCCTCATCTTCCGCCGAGAACCAGCGCCCTGGCAGTGGACGAGCAATGTCAGCAGCAACAACTCATAGTCGAGCACCGCGTTCTAGGTTCATCTAGCAAATCCTCGCCAACCACTGACTGTCCTCAGGAAGCAAGCACATGTAAAGCCACACAATATTTTATCACCACACGCTCTCTACTACTGGAGCGCAATGGCGTACGTCTGCTCGGCGATGCTGCGCTCCTCGTCCGTGGGAATCACGAGCACCTTGGTCTTGGCGTTTTTTGCCTGGATCTCGATCGGTCCCGCGCCAAGCATCGACCGGGCGTTCTTCTCCAGATCCAGCTCAATGCCCAGGAACGTCAGGTCTCTGCACACGCGCTCACGAATCATCGCCGAGCTCTCGCCAATGCCCGCAGTGAACACGATGGCGTCTAGCTCTGCGCCCAGCTCCAGCACGTACGCGCCTAGGTACTTGCGCACGCGATGCGCATACACGTCCATGGCGAGGTCGGCCTGCGCGTCCTTGCCACTGCGGATGCGGTTCTGGATCTCGCGGATGTCGCTGTCACCACAGAGGCCCAAAAGTCCGCTCTGCTTGTTTAGTAGCTTGTCCACCTGCTCGATTGTCATGCCCACGTGCGACGTGAGGAACGCGTGCAGCGCCGGGTCCACGTCACCACTTCGCGTGCCCATGACGAGTCCCTCGAGCGGCGTCATGCCCATGGTCGTGTCGATACACTTGCCGTGGCGGATCGCCGCCATGCTCGAGCCGTTGCCCAGATGGCACGTGACCAGGCTCGTCTTGCTCAGCGGCTTGCCGAGGATCTTGGCTGCCTGCTGCGCCACGTACTGGTGGCTAGTGCCGTGGAAGCCGTAGCGACGCACACCGTGCTGCTCGTAGAGGCTGTAGGGCACGGCGTAGAGGTACGCGTGCGGCTTCATGGTCGCGTGGAAGGCTGTGTCAAAGACTGCGACCTGCGGGCATTTTGTGCCAAACACTTCGGTCGCAACGTCGATACCCAGTAAGTTACCCGGGTTGTGCAGCGGCGCCAGGCTGATGTTGTCCTTGATGGCGCTAACGACATTGTCGTCGATCAGGATCGCGTCGTGGAACGCCTCGCCGCCGTGCACGACACGGTGGCCGATTGCCCTGATGCTCTCGGCGTTGCTATCGCCAAAGAAGCGCTTGACGGCCTCCTCGAGCGCGTGGCGGTGGTTCTGCAGCTCCAGGCGCACTTCCTGCTTCGAGGCCGTGGCGAGGCACTGGTGCACGATGCGCCCTTCTTTCGACGACGCGGTCGAGAGCTCGACGAGCCCCGCGAAGATCGGCTCGCCAACACTGCCGTTGTTCTTGTCGTCGCTAAGTGCAAACATCTTGTACTTGAGCGTCGAGCTGCCGGCATTGATCACGAGTAGCCGCGGCGAAGACGCTGAGGATGGTGTTGCAGTGGAGAAGGTGTGCGATGCCGACGGCAACGTGAGCAGCAGTGCTTGTCGTGCAGACGCGGCGGTGGTGGCGTGGAGACGGAGCGTGCGGCGCAGCATACTGAGTGCGAATGTGTGTGGGCGCAGATGAAGAAGCTCCGGTGGCGGGCACTGATGCTTGGAGGAGGGCGAATCGGAGAATGACGAGGTGGGAATGATACCCACCCAGCACGCGTTTCTGATGCGTGACATGACAGACAGCACGCGTATCCTTGCTGCTTCGACGTGCATCCGATAACGCAGGGACGAGTGCATGTAACCTGCAGTGCAGCATCAATAATCGTATCAAACGCAAGATCCTCTAGTATTTAGTTTAATGTAACTATTATATATATATTGATTTATAGAGGTTATGAATAGACAGGTTTCTCGGCGACTCGAATATCAGTGGAAGCGACACACAGGACAGACAAGAAACAAGAATGGCGGGCAAGGCGGGCAACACAAGCGTGCTGGGCGGCAATGCCGGTGGCGAGTTCATCTCCGTGGCGGGTCTGCGCGTAGACGGGCGCCGCAGCGAGGAAGTGCGCCGCATCCGCACGCGCTTCGGGCTCTTCCAGCGCGTGGACGGCTCCGCATACTACGAGCAGGGCAACACCAAGGTCGTAGCCGTGGTCTACGGCCCGCGCGAGCTCAAGATGACTGGCGCGGCTGCGGCGGCTGGCGGCGTCGCGTCCGTGGGCACGGGGTCGGGCAACGCGGCGAGCAACACGCAACCGCGCGCGGTCGTGCACTGTGAGTTCACGCAGGCGGCGTTCGCGACGTCCGAGCGCAAGCCGCAGCGCACGGGCGACCGCAAGAAGATGGAGTCGTCGCTGGCGATCAAGCAAATCTTCGAGGCGTGCATCCAGACGCAGCTCTACCCGCGCTCGCAGATCGACATCTTCGTGCAGGTGCTGCACGCCGACGGCGGCGAGGTGCCCGCGAGCATCAACGCCATCACGCTCGCGCTTATCGACGCCGGCATCGCGCTCAACGATTTTGTCGTCGCATCCTCGGCCGGCTACCTCCAGCAAACGCTGCTCTGTGGTATGTCGCTCATGTGCTGTTATTGTGTGAACCTTGTAAGATTGGGACTAATAATGCTGCTGTTCTATGAACAGATCTGAGCTACCAGGAGGAGGCCGCGCGCGCGCCGCAGCTCGTGATCGCGCTCAACCCGCGTACGCAGAAGCTGAACTTGCTGCAGATGGAGTGCAAGCTGCCGCTCGAGATCTTCGAGTCGCTCATGAACGTGGCCATGGAGGGTTGCAACCAGGTGTACGACCTGCTGCAGAACGCCGTGCGCGAGAACACGTGGAAGCAGCTGCGCTCGCGCGGTAGCGCAGTCGCATAGAGATCTTACGTGGTTTATCACACACACTCTTCGTAATACAATGCATTCATCTATCTACACACAGCGGCAAGCACGTCATTGTCGTAGCACCACCTCTGAAGGTCGCTAGTGACATACCCTCGCTATAATGCCATTCCTCGCTATAGTGCCTATTAGACTGGCTGGAGCGAAATCCACACCACTGGTTGGGCGTGACATTCTCGTTGAGCTTGAGCGGCACCGTGGGCTGATCTGCGAGCGCGATGGCGGCACAGTAGTCGCTGTCGTGCTCCTTGAACACGCGCTTGAGCTCGTGGGTCTCCTTGGGCGTGAACTTATGATGGAATGGACTGTTTTCGGCTTCCTAAAGCCGTGCGCATCCGCTGCCAAGCGAACGTCCGCCGGACAGAGCATGTGCACGGCTCACATAGTGGACGCAAGTGAAAGTTGCGCGGATGTTGATAAGAAAAATGCCAAAATTTAGCATAGGTTTAGGTTATTGCGCATATATCCAAACAATGCTTATTAGGATTATTATAGAGAACACTGGCGGACATTTTTTGTTAGGCGGTCCTCTTAGTGTACCAACCGTCTGCTGCTTTTGACTGGACACCAAATTGTGCTGTACATAGAAGGTACACACCTTTGTGGCCTGTGAAAGAGCGCAATAGCAAAACTATTGGACGCCACAGGACGAGAATGGTCGCCAAGAAGACGAAGCCGGCGGCACCGCCGCAGAAGAACGGCGCCATGACGCCCAAGCAGCAGCGCAAGTCCAGCAGCGACAGCAAGGCGCCAGCTGCCGGTCACAAGGGCAAAAAACCGTACGATGGTGGCGCCAAGCCCAACGCTACTCCATCGGCGCCGTCCGCTGCGCTACAGAGCGTCGTGGCCAAGATGGCGGACCAGAGCGTGTCGTGGTACCAAGTCGTGAAGCCGCTCAAGGAGCTCAAGCCCACTGCCACTACAGCCAGCAGCGCCAATGGTGGCGTACCCGCCAAGGGCAACGGCAACAGCAGGAAGAAGAACAAGAAACTGCAGCAGTTGGCGCTGGAGCGAGCGGCCGCCGCGAAGGACGCGCCTGTGAACGTTCTGGACCTGGACGCTTCCAAGCTCCCCGAGGCGCAGATCGAGGCCAAAAAGCGACACGCACAGCGACTGCTGGAGGAAGAGGTCCAGCGCTTTGAGACGAAGAAGGGCGGCAAGATGTCGAGCGACGACAAGTACCTGGCGACGATGATGAAGTCCGGAACGCTCGCAGATCGCGTGGCTGCGCTGACACTGACAATCCAGAGCTCGCCGTTCCACTCCCTCTCGCGCTTGGGGCAGCTCATCACCATGGCGAGCAAGAAGGCGCGTCGTGAGAGCATGATGGCGGTGGACTCACTCAAGGACCTCTTCATCAACAACCTGCTACCGGACGACCGCCGCTTGAACTTTTTCCACCAGAACCCGCTGCACCACCCAAGCGTGACCGACGAGCACCTCGTCCTGTGGTTCTACGAGCACTGCCTTAAGACGGCGTTCGCGCAGCTCGTGGGCGTGCTCGCGAACGGCATGGAGGACGCTGTGGACAACCACAAGCGTGCGTGCATTCGCGCGGCGAACGCGCTGCTCGCGAGCAAGCCCGAGCAGGAGGCCGTGCTGCTGGCCATGCTCGTGAACAAGCTCGGCGACCCAGACCGCAAAATTGCGTCGTACATTCACAAGACGCTGCAGGAGCTGCTCGCCGAGCACCCGGCCATGAAACGCGTGGTGATCGACGAGGTCGAGCGCGTGCTTACGCGACCGCAGGTCTCGGACCGCACCAAGTACAACGCGATCTTGTTCATTAACCAGATCTACCTGGACAAGTCGGGCGACGACTCGGACCTCGCGGCGCACTTGATCACGGTCTACTTTGGGCTCTTCACGAAGGAGGTCCGTGGCGATGAGGCCAAGTTCGAGGCCAACAAGAAGTCCAAGGTGGCCGGTGGTCAGCACAGCAAGAAGAAGAAAAGTGAGCCAATCGCGGCCGAGGGCATGGACCGCAAGCTGCTCAGCGCGCTGCTCGTGGGCGTGAACCGCGCGTTCCCGTACGCGAAGACCACGACGGCGCAGTTCCACGACGAGATCGACTCGCTCTTCACGGTCGTGCACCGCGCGCACCACAGCACGAGTGTGCAGGCGCTCATGCTGCTCTTCCAGGTCATGAATAGCACCAACTCGGTCTCCGATCGCTTCTACACGGCGCTCTACGACAAGCTCTTCGACCCGAAGGTGCGCGAGACGTCCAAGCACACGCTCTTTCTCAACCTGATCTTCCGCGCCATGAAGGCCGACGTGTCCCCCGCGCGTGCAGGCGCCATGATGAAGCGTCTGTTGCAGCTCACGACGGTCATGACGCCCGCGTTCACGTGCGCTGTGCTCTTTTTACTCTCGGAGCTCATGAAGATCAAGCCGACGCTGCGCACTTTGATCGACCAGCCCGAGTCTAGCGGTGGCGCGAGCGGCGGCGCTGACGAGGACGAGCACTTTGAGGACGTCAAGCCGACTGATGAGGACAGTGATGATGAAGAGGAAGAGCAGAAGTTCAAGCTTGAAGAGGAAGACGAAGACGAGGCCACGGACGACGAGGAAAACGAGTCCGAGACGCCTGCGGAGCTCAACGACGGCCTCACGGACGTCGAGCGCGCGCAGAAGGTACTCGAGCAGATGTTTGGCAAGGCGCCGACCAAGAGCGCTGGTGGCAAGAAGCCAGTGGCTGCCGTGACGTTCGACGAGAGCGACGATGAGGAAGAGGACATTAAGAAGGAAGAGTCTAAGGCCGTCTTCAAGAGCGAGGCTGCTGATGAAGAGAGTGCGCTGCCGAAGAACAGCTACGACCCGCGCAAGCGCAACCCGCTGTACGCCGGTGCCGAGAACGCGTGCGCGTGGGAGCTGCACCACCTGGTGCACCACTACCACCCATCGGTGCAGGTCTTTGCGCGCCAGCTGATCGAAAACAAGGTCGTGGGTATCCAGTACGCGGGCGACCCGCTCGTGGACTTCACGATGCACGCGTTCTTTGAGAAGTTCATGAACAAGAAGCCGCGCCACAAGATCGCTGAGCCGACTGGTGAGGCCGGCGGCAGCCAGAAGGCCAAGAGCTGGAGCTTTGCGGCCATCAACACGGAGGCCGTGCTGCAAAAGGCCGAGGAGTCCGTGGACGAGAGCGACAAGTTCTTCTACAAGTTCTTCAAGGAGCGCGCGGCGCGCGAGGCCGCGGCGCCCACGAAGAAGAAGAAGAAGAGCGCGCGCGACGAGCGCGTGGGCGACGCGCTCTCGGACGCTGAGAGTGACGAGGACGACGAGCTCGAGGCATACGCCCAGGAGCTCGCCGAGGGCATCATGCAGGACGGCAACCTGGACGATGAGGACCCGGAGCTCGACGGCTGGAGCGACGATGACGACGATGACGATGGTGGCGAGCTCGAAGGCGAGTACAACGGCGAGGACGACGATGACGACGACGTGCCTGAGTTTGGCGCCGACTTTACTAACGGCGAGGATAGTGACGACGACGATGACGGCGGTGAGCTGGATGACGAGGATGAAGAAGGCGGTTTTAGTGGCCAGGACGATGACGATGAGGACGACGACGATGAGGACGGCTTTGACTTTGCCGAGATGGACGGCCTGGACAGCGACGACGAGGCCGCGATCGCGAAGAACGTGGCGTCGGCGAAGAAGAAGACGCCGCCGGTGGCGTCCAAGCGCAAATCGCCGTTCGCGAGTGCCGACGACTACGACGCGATGGTGCAGGAGGCGCTCGCCAAGCAACAGCAGCAGCGTGGTGGCAAGAAGCAGAAGCGAAAGTAGAGAGCGCGCTTAAGCAAATAGTAGGCAGCGCTGCACCACCATTTTTCAAGTTGGGGTTCATATTTTGTTTCTTCTTCATTTAAGATCACATGCACATCAACATAGAGTTTAAGTTTGTACATCTCATGATGAGATCACTGACTTGAATGCTGTCAATTGCCGTGTACGAAGACTGTTGAGATATCGGTGGACTAGCCTGATGACCTGACGTCGAGTGACACTCAGCCCTCAGCTCTTCTCTGCTGGCTTCACTCTCTTCGTGCCCTCCGCCTTGGGCTTGGCCTCCGTGGTCTCAACAATGCCGGCCACGTCTACTACACTACGCTCGTATAGCGGTAGCGCCTGCAGGAGCCGCACGTGACCGCGTTGCTTCGCCTCGTGGGGCTCGAGCGCCACGGCGTACGCCAGCAACTGGATGCCCTTGAGTTTCGCTTCAGCGCACAACTTTGCAAACTTGACGTCGTGCAGGAACGACGGTGCGAACTCGTGACAGTCGTCGCGCTGCACGAGGAAGACGATGGCTGCACTGATTCGCTTGGATTTGTCTTTTTGTGAGTGGCTCTGGATCAGCTCTGTGAGCTCCGTCACGTGCTTCTGGGCGCGCTCCGAGATCGTGTCTGGGAAGAGCGCACAGAATCTAGATTCCTTCTCAGCCACTGATTCTTCAGCTTCACTGCTAGCAAGGATCTCTTGGGCTGATTCTACGACGACTGGGTCGATTGGATGCGCGAAGCTCACGCTCTTGACCTCGACGTACTTCTCGCGAGTGATGACGACACCGCCAGCTTCGCTCTCTTCAGCTGTGGATGAAGAGGACGAGAGCACAAAGTCCACGCGGCTGTTGGTCGCGAACTTGACCTCGCGCTGGAAGGACGAGAAGAGCCCGAGCTCCGGTAGCCACTGGGCCGCGATCGCCTTCTCAACCATGCGGTTCGCGAGCGTCGAGTGCACGCCCACCCAGACCCGTCGCTCTCCATTCTATAAGCAAGCACACAAATCATTAAACTGCCTGGTTTACTAGCGCCATCATTGAGTAGCAAAGCAAGGAAGAACGAGGCACTCACGTCCACTTGGATCATCTCGAGCGTGTACTGGTACTTGCGCTTGGAGTCGTCGCTCTTGGAGAGCTGCACGCGCGCGTTCGGGAGATCGAGCAGCCCCACCATCGGTCCCGTGTTCGGACAGTACACCGTCACGACATTCGCCTCATTAACAGGTGCGTTGTCATTCGGCTCTTGCTCTGCATCCACGAGCTCAATGTCGGCGAGGAAGCGCTTGTAGCGCCGCAGCAGTCGGCCGGGCACCAGGTGCTCGTACGTGTACAGGATCTTCTCATCCGCACTGTGTCCCTTGCGGCGCTCTTTCAGCGCATTCAACAGTGGAAACTGCGTCAGAGATGCCTCAGAGGCGACGATGGGCACGATCGGGACGCTAGTGGTGGTCTTCTTCTTGGCAGCACTCGCCTTCTTCGTCTTCGCTGGTGTCTTGGGCTTCGCTTCGCGGTGTTTCTTCACAACTACAGGCTCATGCTCTTCGCTGTTGATAGACGCATTACCAGCAGATGCGCCACTGGCGTCTAGTGCGTCTGCTGATGAAGCTGCAACGAGCGCGCGCTTCTGCGAGCGGCGGAGCTGCATCGAGAGCGTTCGCGACGGCGGAGCTGTTCTTCTCATGGTGATTGCGAGCAACCGCTTGATGGTTGTGCTTTTGCGTTCCCGCCTTTTTTTGAAATTATTGCTTTCTTTCTACGGATCTAAGCGAGGATGCCACTCAATTAAAGTACACTTAAGTATGCGCATATATCGCTTTAGACAGGTTTTGTGAAAGTTTGTGAATGTTTAGGTTGTATACTTTGTTCAAGTGAAAGGGATTTACTGTAGGCGTTCGTCCCTCGATTAAAACCGCATTTTTACTCAGTTAGATACTTTAACCCATCACCCGATTTAGGAATGAAAGTATGCAATTGTGCTAGATTTGTAGTTGCATACTTTTTCAAGTTGTTTGCCAACAAACCTTGCTGTTCCGCCAATAGAACTCGCCCTCTGTGGCCACCAACCAATTCCTGTTTGAGTGCCGAGCCAAACGTCGTCGTGCGCTCAGGACCGTGAGCATCGCATTCCGCATTTTCGCCACGAGAAGCAGCAGCGCATGCTGTGTCAGGGTACACGACGAAGAACACAGCAGCAGCAGCCACGACGCAGCAGGAGGGAACGGAACGCTGAAGTTGCTGCTGCTGCTGGCTGTTTGTCGTGTTGCTGCTGCCCTCACGAACAGCCAGCCGCTTATGGTCGTTGGTGCTCGCGTCGGTGATGCGGTGTTGTGTTGTGTATGAGCGATTGCTGCTGGCATTGCGAGTCAGTAGTCGATTGCGCTTCAGTATTGTACTTGCGTTTGCATGTGGGGAAGCCGCCTGTGGGTGAAACGATGATTTACCATTTTTTGGTCTCGTTCGTATGAAATCTCAAGACTCGTCTTGAACATGATTCGACTCGGAATGCTGAGTTTCACCACCAAACAAGTAAGATTGTGGAGCTGTAGTGTTTTCATGTGTGCATGTTGTCGGTTCCTTAGTGACTCCTTATCTCAATAAACAACATCCTTCCTTTCATTCTGCCATGATTCTTAATGCATCATCAATTCATTGTCGCTTCTTGCATTGGCCCTTACGGTTCACACTTATGGTTCACGCCGTCCAACGAGATTGCCTGCGTAGCTACTCAGCATTCTCAATATCCATTCGCGGATAGCTCACTTGACATGAGTTAGATTCCACACGTGACCCTGTACGTTGACACTCATCGGTAGTGACGACAAGCTTCATGAAAAATACGATCAAGAATGTAATATATCTGTCATTCGACTCTGCCCATTACTTGTGTCTATTTGACTACGTGTAAGGCTTTCAAGGTGCTCGCTCAGAAGAGTGGCGCTCCAGCTGCGCGGATCGGCGCGCCAAAGCTGAATCCAGACGGGGCTGCTGCTGGCCCACTAGACGCTCCCGATGCGTTCTTCGCGACTCCGGCAGCCGCACGCGCCTCTTCTAGCAGAGCGATGTACTTGAAGTACTGGCTCAGCTTCTCTCTAAACCGCTGGATGCTGCTGTGGAGCACGGTCTCACTGCCCGACGCTCCTCCAAATCGTCCGCCATTCTGCAACACGGCGTCCGTAGAGTCCAGCATCGCGTCAAAGAGGTTATACGGCAGCCACGGCAGAGGGGATACGCTCGGCGCAGTTACGCGTTGCCGGAAACTCGCCTCGCACTCGTTCAGTAGCGCGTCGGGGATCATCTCGTCCGCGAGCTTCACCGCATCTATCAGCAGACCGTACTGCAAGAACAGCTTCAGGAGCTTGGCTGGGTTGCCGTGTTTCGGGCTCGCGAGACGATCGTACAGCCACGCGGGGAGCACGATCTTGACCTTCCACTCCAAAATGGCGGCCGCAGCCACTTCATACTGCTCCAGCGAGTCGATCGCCGCCAGATACTCCTGCAGCATGCGCCAACAAAGGCTGTCGAGCCCGACCGAGTGGGCTGCCGCCACGCAGTAGCGCGCCATGGACTTGGTGATGTTGCTGTAGCTGAGCTTCGAGCTCTTGTTGACAATGTCCACTGCCAACTCGATCGCGAGCGAGCTCTCCTGCTGCTTCTCTAAACTGGTGCTCGCCGTCCACTCGCAGCACGAGAGCGCCGAGTCCACGAGCAGCGCCACCACTTCCTCACCGTCCATCGTGCTCAGCAGCACGCTCTCAGGGTGGCCGAGGTGCAGAAGCTGCAGCTTGCCGTCTAGCACCGCGATCTCCCTCGTTAGGTCCTGCACCGTAACGATGTTCAGCGGCAAATCTGCCTTGGTATCAGCGCGCACGCTTGCCAATTTGCGTGCCGTCGATGACGAGCTACTGGCCAACAGCTCCTCCGTGTGGTACTTGCGCACGATCCAACGGCTCGTCTCGGGCAGCGCCAGCAGCGAATTTGTCGCTGCGTAGAGCGCGTTCCGCTGCGCCTGAAGCGTTGCGCCGGACTTCATCTGCGCCAGCCGCAGTCTCAAGTAGAGCGCATGCATCGCCGCCGCGGCGTTCGCAGGCTGTTGCTTGCGCGAGTAAAACGCGAAGAGCAGGTTGTGGTACATGAGCACGGCCGAGTCGAAACTGCCGCTGCCGTCCTTGGCCACCACGTTCGCGTTCGCCGCCTGCCACTGGAGGTGCTTTTCCACTTCCGACTCCAGCACGCCCCACTGGAGTTCGCAGATCAGATCCAGGTGGCCGTACCGACAGAGCTCCTTTACAAGGTAGTTCACACATTCTTCAGATGTGCTCAGCGCTTTCTCACCTGCGTCCCCATCGTCACTCATCTGCGAAGCAACAGCCGACGTCACGTCCAGCGTGTGCATGAGCGCCAGGTGCGCGTCGCGGAAGAGCCGCTCCTCCACCGAGTACTTGAACACGTTGACCCAAACGAAGGTCTGCAGCGCACTGTCGCCGCCTTCGCTGCCCGACTGCCCTCGGTTGAGCGCCTGCGTCACGACGGTCCAGAGAAACCCAAGCATGTGCCTGAAGTAGCCGCGCGGGATCGTCTCCTTCAGCAAGCCTAGGGTGTCGTAGATAAAGCGCTCGGCCGTCTGGTCAGATACGTGCGTGGACGGCTCGTCGTGGTCCGACAGGAACGACGACAGGCAGATACTGAAGCACCGGATCGCCTGCTGGAAGCACCAGAGCGCGTGCGCGTCCTTGTCGCCCTCCTTCGACGCAGCGTGGCCCTCGCGCGCCAGGCACTCGCCGATCGACCGCACGTAGCGCTGCACCTCTGGATTTTGGTCCGGACTCTCGTACTTGACGCTGTGGAGACTTACGTCGCTCAGGTTGCAACAGAACATCGATCGCAGGAGCGCAAACTGCTTGCGCTTCTGCAGGAACTTGACCAGCGGCTCGTTCGGCTGCGACACGAGCCGCAAGATCTCGCGCGTGAACGAGCCCAACACGCTGTGCGCCTCCTCGCTCTGCACGTTGTTGTTCATGAGTGCGATCTGCAGCACCGATCGTGCGCGTTTCAATGCTCCAGACGCGTTCAGTCTGATGTTCGCCTCGAGCAAGAACAGCTGCAGCAGTGGTGGCAGCAGCGATGCGGATGCTTTTGCAGTGGACGAGTCGAGCTCCGTCGCGTGGGCGATGTTCTGGCTCGAGATCCACTTGCTCAGGCGCCAGCGCTGGTAGATCGTGATCGAGCGCGGCAGGTAGTATCGCGACACGTTGCGCAGGACCGACGAGTTCACGAATGCTGGCTGCGAGTCCACGAGGTATGACAGGAAGAGCACCACGCGCAGCGCCTGGGTGCACATTTCGTCAATCGTCCTCGCTGCGACCTGCTCGAACGCAAAGCAGATCTCATTCCCACCAAAGAGGTTGCGACTGATCGATGCAAGCCCGTTCGATTCGTCGTCGTCCATCGCTTGGTCTTCATCGTCGTCATCGTAACTCTCGTGTCTTTTCTTTGGCGACGGTGAGTTCGAGGACGAGCCATCGTGCGAGACCTCAAATGGGAACAAGTGCTCCACCAGGTCTCGCAGCACTTGGTCGTGGAACTCGGTCTCTCTGCCCAGAATCTTGCTCAAGCGCAGCAGCGCACGCGTGAGCACCAAGTCGGGGCTGATGGCATTGGAACTGTCCGCACTGCTGCTGCTACCAGTGACGCCAGGCTTCAAGCCCATGCGGACACAGTGTCGCGCCAACGCAACGAACGACTCGACTTTCCAGTCCGAGACCACGTCTGTGACTTCGCGGTGAATGAACGACTGGAAGCTGCGGCTCGGGAAGCCGTCGAACACGGGAAGGATGTCCGCCACAAGCTCACGCACGCCGTCGGCGCTGTTCGAGTTGAGCTTGGACAGGAACGGCGTCGTGATTGCAGACGCCGAGGGGAACAGCAGAGCCACGCGGTTGCGTCGCAAGAGAACTGGGGATCCTGGAAGCAGTGAATTGGTGGTTGTAGCGAAGCCAATCGGCACATTCTCCACTCGCCAGTGCTAAACAAAAGCAACACAAGAGATACACATTAGCATCAATCACACAAGGGATGAAATCCTTTCGAACAAGCTCTCATACCTTGTTGCAGAGCTCAATGATGCTCTTCCAAATGCCAATGCGCAGTAGATTCGGGTCTCGCGTGTGTCTTGCAGTGGATCCGTCCATACCAGTACTGCTGTTGTTGCTAATCGTGCTGAGCCACTTGTCGGAAACGATCTCCACGAGCAGGTCCTTGTACTTGGACTCCTGATGGCCCGCACTCGAGAACAGAGGTCGCAACGGGATCTCGAGGTCGCCGTGGTACTCCAGCACGGCCTTGTAGAGGTTCTGGCGCGAAAACCGGCCAGGAAGCAGCACGCGCTCCGCAAAGAAATTCTAACAGAGTAACACAAAGTCAGTCCCATCCACTCAGTCAACCATTGTCACAAGCTATACAAGCAAGCCACTCACATCTGTCAGCTCCACGACGCCCTCGTCCTTCAAGTCGAATGGCCACTCGTCGTCTTCCACGTCGTATTTCTGCATCTGCGCGTTCAGGCTGCTTACGACCTCTCCGCGAATGATCCGCGGGCCTGTCAGCGCCATCGGGTTCGTGTGGCTGTACACAAAATCTCCGCTCGCCGACCGCCACGACGAGTACAAATAGTTCTTGTCGACGGCAAAGTCCACCATCTTCAGGCGCTTGGAGCTGTGAGCGGCGGCCCCCGACGAAGACAAAGGCGAGTCCACTGTGAACACACGCGCAGCGGCCAGCGCCAGTTCTCGGCGACCGCCCGTCGGCGACGGTGTGACGTCGCCACGCAGCAAGAAAATGTCCTGCGAGAAGTTCGCCGTCGTGTCGATGTGCACCAAGAGACGGCAGTTGTCGCTCGTCGTCGCTGGGAGCGCGATGATCTTCGCACTCACAGCGTAGTTGGCGGCGTCCGTGAGCCCTTCGCTCTCGTCAAAGTCGGCGTTCACGAGCGAGTGGATCTGCTGCTTGCCCAGGCACGACTGACTCGCGTACGACCACGCGCGCAGCGTCAGGTCCGCCGACACGGTCACGATGCACACGTCGTCCGCTTCGTCATCCACTTCGCTCTCCATAGGAAAGCACGTGACCGCAACAATCGCGTTCGCCTGCTGGCGTTTGTCGTCGCCCCCTTGCCACTTCGCGGCGCTCGACTTGACGAGTCCGTTCCAGAGCCACTTCACGACCGACTCGTCCGAGAACGCAAATTCCTGCATCTCCACTGGACCCAAGGGCGTCACAGGCAGACCAAAGTTCACGCCAATGACGCGTCCAGAGTCCGCGCCGAGCACGAGGTTGTACTCGTTCACCCACAGCGCGACCGTGATGATCTCGTCTGGCGACAGCGAGGTCACGAGATCGCACTTGGAAGACGTCGCGGGCTTTGGTGGGAATGACGCGTCGGCGGTCGTGAAGATACTGTGTGTCGTCGTCGCCGGGATCGCGTACGTGAACCGGTGGATCGTGCCGGCGTGGGTGACGACGCAGATGCTCACCGAGTTGCCCTCCCACGACTCGACCGCGAACACGCCCGTGCCGACCACAGGCGCTGTAATAGTACAAATGAAGCAATAGTCATATAGGTCAGTCAGTTGGACATGCGTGTCGTCAGAAGCAGGCAGGAAGCTTGGACATTAGGTGAGAAAGTACCTGGGAACTGCAGCCGGATGCCATTCCCCGCGAGCGTCTCGTGAAGACTCCACTCGCGCAGCACGACGATGTTCTTGATCACACGCCAGCTGAGCAATAGATAGTACGATACACACATTGGCCGTCAGTCTTTGCGTCGGCCTATAGATGCAGGAACACATACGCACCAGACGAATCGGTCTTTAAGCGCCTCGTTCTGGAAGTAAAAGCTGCCGGATCCAGAGCACTCCAGCGAGCGTACTATATGAACAACAACAACAACACCATTAGCATCATCATGTTCTTGCTCATGTGCGCACACGCACCATCAATCATTAACAACAATCGTCATAGCGCACCTCGGGCAAAGCTCTTCTGCGCCAGGCTACGCGTCGCGCCACTCGGCTCGGCGATCGCAAACGTCTTGAGCCCCGACTGGAGCGGCTGCTGGTGGAGCGCAAAGTCCCCGCCGCTGAGCAGCGCATGGCTACTGCTGTCGAGCTCCTCGTCCTCAAAGCACGCGAACTGCGCCTCCTGCAGCTGCGCCATCGTCTCTTGCTTCCTTGCTTGCTTGGCGCTTTAAACAGGGGAATCGACTTTGCCTCGTCCACTCGGTTTTGTCTTGCTATGAATGAGTGCGAACCTAGCGTTGCATTTCCCCTTTAAATACTGGCCCTCTCATTTGAACAGAGGCGAACTTTGCAGAGCCTTTTGCATAGTTTTTGGCTAACGACACAGAACGAGAAGCTGATGGTGACAAAGAAAACTAAGGCACAATTTTAGCACCGACTGGTGGTAAAATGGAAGATCTCACTCAAGACAACCGAACGCGTCAAGCCAAAGCGACACCATTCCTCAGCTCTTTGGATCGACGTCGCTCGACAAGGAGCGCGACCGGCCGTTTACTTCCACCGCATCTCCATCTATTCGCCTGAGCTATCACGCCGCCGTCACGACTACACAGCTGCCACCCATAGCGACAGCGAGCGACGATGATGGACAAACTGCGCCAACAGAAGCAGAAGCTGCTGGACCCAGAGAGCCAACAGCGCGAGCCGAGCTTCCGCGATGAGGTCCACACGATCTGCCCGAGCCTGACATACCAGGAGCGCGTGATCGGCTGCATCACTTGCTTCACGCTCGGCTTCCTGCTCTCGCTCGGCGCGACGTTCCGCCTCGCAAAGCTCGTGCACGGCAACCCGGGGCCGTTTGCGATGGCGTACACGATCGGCAACCTACTGTCGCTGGCGTCGTCTATGTTCTTCGTCGGGCCGTGCAAGCAGCTGCAGTCGATGTTTCACCAGAAGCGCCGCATCTCTGCGATCGTGTACATCGCGTTCATCGTCTTGACGCTCACACTCTGCTTCTCGCCGCATGTGCCGCACCGTGTGGGGCTCGTGGTCATCTGCGTGATCACGCAGTTCGTCGCACTCATCTGGTACACGCTTTCGTACGTCCCATACGGCCGCAAGATCGCGCTCTCGTGCTGCAAGCGCATGTGCGGCGTCGCGGACGAAGACATGTAAAGCAAGTGGGGATAACACGTGCGGATGCTGTCGATGCAAGCGTGCTGTTAACTATCAGGGCTGTTGGAGAGACTGGCACGAGAGTGGTGATCCAGTGAGTGTTCCATGCAAGCAACAATCAGATATCAAGATGCTATGAGCCCATCAAGTGCAGCTTAAAGCTACTCTATTGAATGTTATGTATTTTCACGAACTCTGATTCGCTTTGGTGGTCTGCTTGAGATGCATCTCACCCACAAGTGTGCCGAGACGAATGTGACATCGCAATCGTGTAACAACAAGACTTGGTGTATAATATCAAGGCCACAAACAAGTCTCCTAGTGCCGTGCGACCACGTCCACTCTGCAAAGTGCAGCACCCAAACAATAGGCACACAATCAAATGAGTCTGCTTCTTGGTCATTATAGCAGCGTTGGCAAATCGCGACAGCAGCTATCAACCTAATCTTCTGATGTCCAGCATGTCGATCACGGCTGACAGTGCCAACAATGCAGTCGCGCTTACGACTTTTGCTTGACCTTATACCGCCAAGAGCGACCGGATGCATGCTGCGTGGCCCACTAATCTGTTTTCCCGCGCGTGGACTTGGCTGCGTCCTGCTTGTGCTTCCCTACGGCCGACGACGTGTCCAGTGCGCTGTGCTCCTTGAGCTTATTTGCCTCGATGATGAACCAGTTGATGGATACGGTGAGGCCGACGACGATGAAGAGCATGACGAACATGTGGATCGAGTCCTCGAGCTGCGTGTACACGACCGCGAGCATCACGAAGAAGAGCGCGGCTAGCACGCAGTTGAGGATGATCACGAACTCGCGGCTCCCGGGTCGCATGGCCGCCTCCACGAATCTCGCCATTGCTGCTATTTGCTTGCTTGCTTGTGCCTGGGGCTTGTGTTGTCACGTCTTCGTGATTGAGAGCTTTCTTTGATCGCGAAATGGTGAGCACGCACTTTACGGGAATCAAAGCGCACCTTGTCTCGACAAAGTACGAAACTGGTGGCAAGAGAGCGTACTTAACGATGCACCGGTTGCTTGAAGTGCGCTGTTGGGCAAAGAGATGGAACGCGTGGCTCTGTTAATTAACACTACGCTACGCGGCAACGGAAGCACACTCAGTTGCAAAATGGGAGTATATTCATGCACGCATGCGATTGATGGAGATGGACGTGTTAAGCAGAAGTGCAGCTGCTCGCGCTGCATCTCGGTGGGATTGAAGTCGGTCAAGTCGCGCGTTAGTCGTCGCGGCGCTGGGCATTGAGCAGTTGCTTCTTCATCGCATGGAAGCGCAAGAGCATCCTACGAATGCGACAGCAGAGGTTAAAGTGTACAGTTAGCAAATTGAGCCGAAGCAAAGGTGCTGTTGGCAATTGAGCTTACCAGTAAATCGTGAACGTGAGCGCGCTGATCCACCAGTTGCGCTCCGAGCGCCAGCGAGTCGCTTTCTTCTACAGTAGAGCAACCATGCAATTGACAAAACGCCGTGTTAAGTAGTGCTCGCGGACGAAGAGTGCACGCGTTTTTTGCCGCGTACCTGCAGGTCGGCAGCATAGTGTCCGTCCGAGTGGTTGTCGTGTAGCGAATAGCGCTTCTGCAAGTCATACGTTTGTGCTGTACATTCCACATATCAGACACACATAGTCAGCGACATCCAGTGCACAGACGCCCTCTTAATCCTCCCTCTCTCTTCACAAACGTACCAAACAGCACGATGAACGAGATCGTGGTGATGATCGAGAAGATGCTCAACGTGCCCACGCGGATGTTGAACACCAGGTCACCGAACTTGACAATCCCCTTGTTGAGCAGCAGGCTCGGGAATGGGATTGTGAGCAGCAGCAGCCTACACACAACACACGAAAAAGAGATTCACATGCGTGTTCATTAGCGATGGCGATCTTCGCAGTACGCAGTACGACGCACGTGCAGTAACAGAGGAGAGCCACTCACAGCACAACCGCGGGTGGCAGCAGCATGTACGTCATGGACGACCACACGGACGTCATCCTTCTCTTCTTCTTCTTGGTGGGCTTCCGCTTGGCTTCTTGGGCAGAAATTGGGTTCTGATGCCGTGGTGTGTTGGGTTTCCGTGACATGGAAACAAGATGCAGTTACTGTGTCCTACATTTTTAATTCTGTCTTGGGCTGTAGTATAGTCCGAGTGCTGGTCTGTGGATTTTGTTACCATCATTCCGACCAGAACCGCCAAGATGGGTTCAAAACGCCGTCGCTTAGTCGATTCTCGTGTCGCGAATAGCGCCACATGGAGGATTCGGACAGCAGCGCACGATTGAGCTGGGATCTCTAGAGAGAGTACAGCAAGAAAGAGGACAGTGTCCTGGCAACAGACCTCCTGAAGTGTCCAACGCGGTGGATTTTCCCAGCGGAAGTGACACTTGAAACAAGAGAGCAGTCATGCTGCATTCACACGCATTGCTCGCTGCTCGAGCCGCCTCGTGACAAGCAAAGAATGATCTTGCGGCTGCGTGTCTGTCGGTGTCGAGTGCGGCCATGCATTGTTTACTTTCGTTGGTAGAAACGATGAGCCCCTCGCGGCAGCCAGCTTACCTCGTTACGTCACCAGCCATCGATACACAAACATGGAAACAAACGCCTTCGCTTGACGCGTGTGGGTCAGGCTGTCAAGTGGCGTAACTAAAGCATATACATACTCGGATGTTTTTCCCCAAGAAGGTCAAGTTGCCACGCGTGCGTGTTGGCCTATCCATACTGGTAATCGGCGAATAAACTATGTTGTCCGCCCAGCTGAGCATCGAGACGGCAGCTCGACACAGTACGTTCTGTAAAGTGTGCGAGCCACTATGCGCATCAGCATCACACCAAGCAGTGTCAATCAGAAAAAAAAACAATACAAGAGCTGAAGGAGCCCAGTCAATACTTGTCATGGTCAAGTACTTGAGATATTCAAGCTTCCAGGATACTGTCAATCGAAACGAACGCTCATCAATGCGTGTGATGACGAGTGCCGCATAGATAGACAGCGCTCGCAGTCTCCGTCGGATGCCATCGTAGTACAGAGATAGGTTCTCTAGTGCGCCCAGTCCCGTATTCTCTAATCAGACTGCTCAGTTACCAGCCGCATCAGTCAGTTGATGATTGACGAACTTGAGATGCCCCCGTTAGATGGTTCGACCTGAGCGATGGATGGATGGCACCACGCTATCCAGGCAGCCACGCCTTGTCCAGCGACCCACACACTTGCATTCGCTTCGCACACACCAACCAGGGACAAAGAGAGGATGCTTGCGTCAGAGGAAGCTCGGACAATGCAGCGACTCAGTCGACTCTCGTCCGTTTTGCTGAGCGAAGCGCACACAGACAGCGAAGGCGACCGCAACAATCTCGAGAGCATCAACGACAATAACGGTGACGAGAAGTTGCTGACGAAGAAGGACGGCGGACTGGAAAATGGTGAACGTAATGTCAACGGCATCGATGGTGGTGCTGGCGACAACGGAGCTCTTCGCGACGGCGCGGTGCCGAACCTGTACAGCCGAAAGTATGTCGGTCTGCTCGTGCAGTACGCGGTCATTGGCGTCTTGTTTGGCTCGCTGCCGCGCACGGTGTACCCGTTTCTGAACAACTATCTGCGCATGAACGGCTACCAGACGCTCTCGGCGCGCGTGCTGCTCTCGCTGCCCTGGTCGCTCAAGGTGCTCATAGGCATCGTGTCGGACTGCTTCCCGATCTGCCACTCGCGCCGCCGCGCGTACATGGTGGTGGGCTGGCTACTCTGCTTTGTGATGCTGCTCATCCTCGTGTTCGTACACCAGGTGCCGCCGTTCTACACGGACCGCACGCTACGCGGTAAGGACTTGTCCAAGATCCCGCGCAGCGAGCTGGTTGGCCGCATCAACTGGGACGCCCCGAATGCCGGTGCGACGTACATCGTGCTCATGACGCTCGCGAGCGTCGGGTACTTGATCGCGGACGTGGCGTCCGACGGCATGGTCGTGGAGTTTGCGCAACGCGAGCCCGAGCGCGTGCGCGGCAACATCCAGTCGACTATCTACCTCGTACGCAGCGTCGCGATGATCCTCTCGGCGCTGCTCGTGGGGTTTGGACTCAACGGCGCGGACTACGGCGGCAGCTTCGACTGGGCGTTCACGATGTCGCAGCTGCTTCTGATCTGCGCGCTCACGGGTCTGTGCGCGATCCCGGCGGCCGTGTGGTTCATCCACGAGCCGCCGACGGCGCAGCGCCAGTCGTTCCGCAAGTACATAGCACAGCTTTGGCGCCTAGTGCAGAACACGGCGATGCTGCAGATCATGGCCTATCGCTTCTTCAGCGGCATCTTTGATGGCTTCACGGTCACGGCGAGCGACCCGATCCAGCGCTACTGGGCGCGCGTGCGCCCGCTGAACGAGAGTGTCTTCAGCGTCTTTGGGCTCTGCGTCTTCAGCGCCGCGTTGTATGCGACGAAGAAATTTGGACTGCAGTGGGACTGGCGCTTAGTAATCGCGTCGACGGTCGTGTGCGTCGTGGCGATCGACGCCGTCGTGGGCATGCTCACGATTTGGGACGTCGTGCGCAACCAGTGGTTCTGGCTCGGCACGCCGATCCTGGAGGAGCTGCCGACGGCCATGAACTTTTTGGTGTCCACATTCGTGGTTGTGGAGATGGCAGAGCTCGGCAACGAAGCCGCGGTGTACGGTTTGCTGACCACGATTGGGAACCTGAGCTCGCCGTTCGCCTCGTGCATCTCCAAGAACGTCAACGCGCTCTTCGACGTCAGCGTGGATGACATTGTGAGCGACACGACGCACGTGCGCTGGCAGGTCACCTGGACGTTCCTGATCGCATACCTGATGAAGCTGCTGTCGCTCGGCTGGCTCGTGCTGCTCCCGCGGCAGAAGCGTGAGACCCAGGAGCTCAAGCGCAGCGCTCGACATAGCGTCTGGGGCGGCGTCGCAGCGATTACGATTGGCGTGTTTGCGCTCATCTGGTCGATTGTTACGAACCTCATGTCAATCTTCCCATCGACGGCGTGTCTGAAGGTCGCCGGTGGCAGCGGCTGCAGCAAGTAGCTTGGTGTTGTGAGTGCATGTGGTTGCACGTTTATGTGGTTGTGTGGCGTAAAACCTGTAGTGAGTGTTATTTGCTTAGTGTAGTGCTTCGTTGCTGGTGAAATCATGAGAGAATGCAGAATCATTTGGATGAAGCTTGAAACGCTTTTGCAACGCCTGCCGCTCTGTCCACCCATTTTTAGAAAGTGTCCTTCAAACCTGGTGCAGTGTACCCATTTCGATCATATCGCGAGCTGATTAGTTGCAGTCGTATTTTTTGGTCAGTGCTCTGGACAGGCATGAGAACGAGTATTCCCAGCAACGACGGCGTGCGCCACATCGTGGCGTCCGTAAGAGCGTGTACAAAGCCGAATGAGGGTCAGCGTCACTTCAAGTTGATC
>JAADXK010000386.1:0-25789 GCA_023337805.1 Globisporangium barbulae
GCGCGCTGTGTTTGCCTTTTGACACTCGTGACAGCGTTTCGCGCGCTATTTTAAATTCAAACCAGTGTGAAATTTTCATCGATCAGTTTTGAAAGGATATCTTTTTGCACAGGAAGTTAATAATGGGAACGTTGCCTGTACCACAGTCAAAATGGAATGTTGACAGCCCGAGCGAGCAGGATTGGCGCAGGTCGAATCCTTTTGATGCTACCCACATTTGAAATGATAAGAAAGTTGCTCTATTTGCCCTTCATCTGTCAACGAATCCATGCTAACATATATGTTTGCCACTACCTGCTTACACATCAATGCCGTTTAGAACGCTTTCAACAACATCACTATCCGCTGTAACGGTGCCGACATCTCGGTCAAGAAGATGCATCTGCTTAAGCAGAGGCGATAACTGATTGTAGTCCTCTTACACATGCTCCGCCAAGTCTTTCTCATTCAACACTGGCGAAAACCCGTTGCCGATAGTTGCAGGGGACAGCTCTCCATGCGTCAGAGAGCCACTTAATCTCACCTTCGCATGCTGGAGGCACCAGCCTGAACTCACCAGCTTCTTTGTCGTGGCGATCAATCTGGTCGTGAAGCTGTTTTGCCCAGCTCATGCGGAGGCGATTCTTGAGTGGAGCGTTCCACGGTATGCCAGCAGGCTGGCACACGCTTGTGTAGCCAGGAGGAACATTCATGAGGGCGACACTGAACTCTTTGGCATACTGCTGCACTTGCTCCGTCCAGTGCGTGGAGAAATCGTCCCAGAGGAGAAGGATTGTGGGCGCTGTCTTGTGTCTGCGATCGCCAAAGCGGTACTCCGGGAATTGGACAGACAGGTCCGAGTTTCACCACGCAGTCGAGTTGCTGTAAATCTGTACACCAAGCGCCGAATGCAACTCGCTTGTCTTGCTCTATAGCCGCTTACCAAAGCCGTGTCGATTCGTAGCGCTGGCAGCAGCAGTCTCCTTGACCACTGTCGTCGTCTTCAGAACCAAGAATGGTTGTATTTGTTTCCAAACAAATCGTCAAGCAGCATGCACGTAATCCGTTCCTTCGACTTGCCTCGCGAACACACTCATGCTGTCTGAACTCCCTTGGCAGCAATCGTCTTGGTTGAAATGTGGTCGAAAAAGATCAGCGTTGTAAACCACATCGACGCCAAGCTCCTGCATACGGAGCTGAAACGCCACCGAGAAATTTGCCGTCATCTCAGTCGAGTCTTCAGGGGAGAGCTGGCCCTGGCGAGTCTTCGACGGGAAGGAGAGCAAGTGGCGACGAACGAATGCCTATCGCCATGCCCATGATGCGGAGAACACAGGCTGAGAGATGCCGAGCTCCTGCGTCACTTGTAAAGCCTTTCGTTGGAGCATTAGGTCGAAACAGAGCACCTTCCGCGCGATAATTGTTAATCCACTTGAGCAAGTCGAGCTTGGCATCTCTTGGCAGCGTGGTGGTGGTCCCTTTGTCATGTACGCGTAGTAGCTCCCTTGTAGCATGCAGTTGGCAGATTCGCTCGGTTCTTTACACACAAGTAGATGCTCTTTCACTTTGTTTCTCTTGTTGAACCAGAGACGCTTAGGTAAAACAGCTCAAGAGTCGCGCTCATTTCGTGGCTGTTGAAGTGCTGAATAGCGCCGAACCGGAAGCTATACGTAGACCGTCCGCACGTATTGACGTGGCTTCCTTCCGCCGTCTTCATTGGAGCAGGCTCGTCCTCTTGGCATGCCAAGCAATGGTTCTGTGCTTGTGATGCTGGTGTCTACGCGGCTCGCTATTTACAGTCACCAGTCTTGGATTGGTTGTCAGGGACCACATAGCGTCGGATCGAACATGGATTTCAACGCTGACTTTTTGAGCGATTTGATTGGTCAAAATTATTGTCATACAACAAAACGTCGAATACAACTAGTAATTCACGGTACATTATGTCCAGGGTTTTACGGGTTTATCACGAGAAATACCAAAAGCGAAAACTTGATGGTACCCAAATCCCACTGTTTTGGGTACATTCGGGATGCCAGGAAGGGTAGGGATCCCTAATCTAACGGCTCGCCAGTTCCTCCGAAAGGACATCAAGCTATCTTTAACCATCGTCGAGTGATCAATGTGCGGACGGAAATGGCTGTCTCACTCGGCCATTAACACAGCAGCGCAGAGGCGCATTCGCACGCCCAAGGTGACCGCACTACCAGACGCAGCGTCCTCTACGTCACACAGGACCATCCAGGTACGCTCATGGCGTCCGCTGCTGCCGCACAGCCCGTCGATCCCGCGGAGAGCTCAATCGTCTCCACCGGCGAGGAGCTCCTGCCGCGCCTATCGTTCTCGCTCACGCGCACCGAGACGGCGCAGAGCTTCGACAACAATAAGAATGCCAATGACACGGTGGGCAGCGCGTTCGCAGCGAGCAGCTTGACGTCTGCGCAGCTGCACGACACGTTTTTGAGCGCCGAGCACTTCGTCTCGGTCGTGCTCTCGCGGCTGCACAAGGACCCGATAGCGATCGACCCCAAGATGTGGTCACTGCAGGACCACGCGAATAGGCTGTGGGCGCTCAAGCAGCAGGCGCTCATCGGCTCGTGCGAGACGTCGCGCGGCTCTAAGGAGTACCTCCAGACGCTGGACGCGACGGTATCGACTGCGAGCAACCGCTGGCGTCCGTGCTGCTTCCGTATGCTGGGCGAGAGCAAGATGTGCGTCGATGGTTTGTATGTTATGGATATCATATTGTGTGTGGAAAAATGCTGATAGTGATGCTGTGTGGCTGTGTTCATTTCGTGCATGCGCAGCAAGCTGTGGCAGAACCTGGGCGACATGCCGCACGAGCAAGCCAAGGTCTGGTACATCCACATCGTGACGGACATTTGCCCCGAATGGCGCAACCCGCTGCGCACCGACTCAGCCTTGCTGGTAAGTGAGCTAGCAGCACTCCACTCAATAGCTCTGGTCTAGTACCTCCGGTCCTCATTGCAAGTCTCTCTCTCTCTCTCTCTGTCTATATGTTTTGCTACAGCGAGCGTGGACGCCCGATGACGAGAGCGACCAGTGCACGATCTGCGCCGAGGTGTTCACGTTCCTCAACCGACGCCATCATGTACGTTGCGCCCTCCCAAAGCCACCCAGTCACCCACGTATGACCCACACACATAATGTACTAACAAGCACACACACAACTTGCGTGGTAAACACAGTGCCGCCGCTGCCTGAGCCTCGTGTGCGCGGTCTGCTCGCCGCACACAGCCCCATTGCGCGTGTTCACGCAGACGACGCCCAAGCGCCTGCGCATTTGCACCACGTGCTTCCACGAGATGGGCGGCGCCAGCAACAACAGCAACTCAACAAAGAGCGGGTCTAAGCAGAACCAGCTCCGGCGCAGCGTCACCTCAGCCTCCAGTAGCCACACGGACGAGGACTCGCTCCTGGGCGGCGGCGCAGCCTATCCGTACTCGGACGACCAGGTCGGCGACCTAGAGGACCTCACCAATACGAACACGAGTACGAATATGAGCACAGCCAGCAAGCACGCGGCGTCCCTGACGTCGGTCACGATCCATTGCGGCCCGCTCGAGTTCTTCCACGGCTCGGGCTTCCGAAAGAGCTGGCACGAGTACTTCTTCGTGCTCTTGATTCGCAAGGGCTCGCTCGGCATGTTCCTACAGGCGCAGGACCACTTGGAGAAGAAGCGACCCGCGGCGGTCTTCAAGCTCAGCGGATACGCGATCCGCGTCAAGAGTCAGAAGCGCCGGCCACACCAGTTCCGCGTCTCGCACCCGACGAAGAAGATTCTGCACTTTGCCGCAACGTCCATCGAGACGATGAACGCCTGGATCAGCCAGTTCATCAAGGCGATCGACATCGCAAACGAGCTCGAGGCGCTCTCGCCCATCCACATGTCGCGGCCCCCGCGGCGCGGCTCCTTCACGTCTGCTAATAGCAGTTACTCTGGCAGCAGCGGCTCGCCGCGCTCAGTGAGTCCACCTGAGAACGACTTTGCCGAGGAAGGTGGTGATGGCGATGAGGGTGAGAACGCTGAGGATATTGATATCGAAGCCTTAGCTGCTGGCGGTGGACGGCGTGGTGGGCTGGACGAAGCTGATGAGGATGCAGCTGAGGACGACGATTGACACTGAACGAGGAGCTCTTGCTGGAGAAAACCAAAGACCAAGGCGATTTATTGTCCACACTAACACAAATCAGTACGCTATGATGTTCAGGACTACACTGGCCAAGCCTTCTTTGGTCTCGCTAGCGCTCTTTCGTGATGGTGAGTTGGCAGGCTTCATGGAAGGAAGGCAAGCTCGCATGATGTCGATCGTTCATGTGTGGGTTGTGTCCTATTAATATTAGAAACCTGCCATACTGACGCCATGGCGGTCGAGCGCAAATACTAATAACTCAAATCTACTTCTACAAAAAAAACTACTTCATCGTTGCTTTCGTGCGTGATAATAAAAAAACTTGCTTCTCATCTGCTCTCTCTTGTACAAACTTGAGGTGTGTGGTGGTGTTCTGGTGGACGGACACGCTCTCGTCAAGGCACACTCAACGCGCTCCATTTATTGATACAGGGGTAATATGGGAACACGCGGCGAGGGTCCCGTCGGCGAGGGTGTGGGCGGTGGCTTGGCTTGGGATGTTGATAGATGGACACGGTAAAGGCGGTTGCTTGGGCTTGACATCGCTCGAGTAAATAAGAAGCAGGGGTCTCTTCGTCTGCTGACTAGAATTACTCTGCGACGTAGACGCCGCGCGACATGCCCACAGGCGCATTCACGACGCACGAAAAGAACTCGACGGTCTGGTTGCCCGACGTGACCAGAACTCTTCCCGATGGAGTCTTGCCGGTCTCGTACAGACTCAGCTGGATGGATGTGGGCACCGTGGGCACAGTCGTCATCTCCGGGGACCCCGAGCTGCTGCCGTACGAGCTGTAGTCGTCCAGGTCGTCCAGGTCGTCGCCGTAGTAGCCGTCCTGCGAGGACGAGGCCGTGGACGAGCCCGAGTGCGATTGGTGGTAGTAGTGCGTGCCGTCCGTCTGCTGGTAGTGCTGCTGGTGCTGGTACTGGTTGCTGCTGTAGTACTCGGCGTAGCTCCTCGCCTGGTGGTGGTGCTGCTGCTGGTAGCTGCTCTGCTTGAGCGGCGGCGAGTAGTGGCGCTGGTGATCATAGCTGCTCGAAGCGTAGTTCTTGGTCGGCGAGTAGCCCGACGCGGAGCTCTGGTGGCGGTGGCCGCCCGTCGGGCTACCGTAGCGGGTGTTGTAGCGTGGACTTGCGTACATGCTGCTGCTTGTGTGTGAGGTGGTGGATGGAGTGCGGACGCGCTTGCTTTTTCTGGAATGGAGAGCACGGCAAATAAGCGCAAGCGCAAAGTAGGCAAACAAGCGCAAAGGCAAACAAGGGGGGAAGAAGGAAAGAGGAGAGAGAGGACTGCTGCGTAGAAGCTCAAAATAGCCGCCCACGGTACATTTGTACCACGCTCTGGTCCGTAAGTTATCCGCCTGGCGGTGTAGTTTTCGATCAGACTTGCCCAAACAACAGCGTCTGATTATGGGACAGCACGCGCCTCATTGCAACAAATTTTAAATTCCTGCGAGAGGGCTCGAAGCAATGAAAAAAATGACCTGGAAAATGCCCAGCAGAGAAAGAGCGAGAAGCGTGTGACGTTGTGGCTGGGGATGGATTGTTTGCCGGATTTCACCTGTTGCAAATCAAAAAGAGAGCCCTCGCAGCGGATTCTCTCTTTGTGCATAAAAAAGAATTTGCATAGCCTTTCAAGCAGGAACGACGCAGGTGCTCGAGCGAAATCGAACATCTCTACAGAAGCCAAATCCCTTATTCTCCGTCTCTTTTACGCCAAGTTTTTATCAAGCGCGTGCGTATGTAAGCTCGTGCAGTGTTGCATCGACGCATCGCTCAAAGCTCACATGCAAGTTTATCACGCAAGCTGTTCATAAATGTCGGATTAGCATTTCACAGTCGTGGGTTGCTGTCGATTGCATCCTGGCTTCGTTTTGTAGATGTACCTACTCTAATGTGCCAGAACCTGCTGGGCGAATTCTCAATCTAGCACAAGATGGCTGCATGGTGGGTGGCGATGATCTATGATGGTTTTGTCTGTCCGAAATGTGGAGTTCTGGCTGACCTCTCGATAGTACACGAGATCTGAAATGCGTCATGCTTCTTGTCATGCATCTGCTGCTTCGTTTGGCGCTCTTCGACCTTTGCGCCATACCGCTTTCAAGGATTTAGAGATGGCGTCATGTAGCTTGCCACCAGCATGGTCTCAGTCCGATTGATTTGCTTGCTTGTCTGCTTTAATTATAAATATGCGTGTGTGTGTTCACGAAAGCTTCAAACGAGCGACTGTGACGATGTTCCTTCATATTTAATATTATGCCGCATTCATCTTGTTCATTATCAAGTCCGTATATCTGCTGTTCATTCGTCTGAGTGTCGATGTGCTCATGGCTCAACATGCTTTCTGTTCAATGTCAACGCCTCCTCTGGCATGCATTATGAATCTTCGAAACGGATGAAGGAACAATCTTACTAGGGCTAGGTGGAAAGTCCTTTCTGCGCGCTAGAACAAGCGAAGATCAGTGTGTGGATACGAGCTCAACTGCTCCCCACACAAATATTATGACGCGGCCATGTGCCTTACAAGCTGCTGCTGGTGACGCATTTCTTAGTTTCGCTTGCGTTTGTTTGCCAGCAACAAGGGAACATGTGCGCGTGTTGAGATTCACCTTTGTAATGCTCATTGAAGTTCACAGGCTTAGTCTCAGAATTGTGCTTTGGAGACAAATCCAATCAAGTCCAGTTTGCTAGTCAAGGAGGAGAGCATCTTGAAAGTGGTCTTGTCAAAGGCATGTCACTTGTTTTGCTTGTCTCGTTTGGACGCCTTGCTTGGTTTGTGTGTTTGCTTGCCCAGTCAATTGCTGCTGCTGCTGCTGAACACCACCTTCCAGCAGCGTCTCGATGTTTCGGCGTCACCACAAAAAAAGCAAAACGAAAAACGCGAGATGGCCCGTCCATGCACATCAGGCGGTAGGGGAAATTTATTTTACACTTGATGTTTGTATATCTCCTGCAGTGGCCACAAAAGGGAGAGAGATGTGCGATCCGCAGCTGTTTGCGGTCTCATACAAACTCCAAGTCAAACTTCGAACCAAACGGAAGCTGGGTGCGAGTGAGTCACAAGATCGAGCCGGTTGATGAGGCCAGAGGTGAGCCAAACGCTCAAGGTTGGACTATTTTCGTGGTTGTCAGCCAAGTTACATTTATTTTCACTTGTAACCAGCACAAAATAAAAAAATATCAAAAATAGAATATCAAAAATGGAGATTTCGTTTGTGATGTGGTCGACTCCAGCGCGATCTTGAAGAGTCAATCAATCAAGATCATTGCATTCGTCTGACGAAGAGCTGTTCAGCTGAAGCTGACCTCTCCTATTCTGATGACCATCCTGCCTTGCTTAAGCTACTCGAGCGCGTAGTTCGGGTGCACAGTTAAATATCGCTCCTGCTTGGCGGCCTCCAGCTGCTCGGATGTGAGCTTCGCCTTCCTCTTCTTCGGCGCCAGCTTGAGCTTCTTTGCGGCCTTCAACGCGCGGACGCCGGTCGACGGGCCGCGAAACGTCGGATCCTTAGACTTGTCGTCGATCTCTTTATCGTCGTCGTCGTCGTCATCATCATCCATGTCTTCGTCGCCACTGGTCTCCTTGCTCTCGTCGTCCTGGTCCTGCTCTTCCTGTTGCTCAGCCTCCTCTTGCTCTTGCATGTCGTCGTCCTCGAGATCCACGACCGCGAGGATCTTGTCGCGCACGAGGCGGTCGATCACCGAGCAGATCATCTTCTTCTCGCGCGAGAGCTGCGCCTCGGACGTGATGTCCTGCGACGCCAGGTACCAGGTCACGAGCTCGCCCTGCATTACGCCGGCGTCGTCATCATCGTCGTCATCATCCTCATCCTCGTCATTGTCCACTGCCGCACCAGCATGTCCAAAATTGTCGGACCCAACATGTGCCTTTGCGGCTCGGCGCGCGAGCTTGGCCGACAGCGCGATCTCCTCCTTTTCGCGGATGTACCGACTCACGGCCTTCTGGATCGTCGCGTAGCGCTCAAAGGACAGCGAGATGTCGCTCTTGCTGGCTGTGGCCGTGGTCTTACTCGAGCCGTTCTTTGTGGTCGCAGCCTTGTCACTACTCGTCTTGGCACCATTGCTGCTATCGTCCCCATTGCCGCCCTGTGAATGGCTGCCATTCGTCTTCGGGCCATTGTCATCACCGTCGTTATCATCATCGTCGTCGTCGTCACCACCTTCGTCCTGCGAGAGCACGGGGATCGCGAGCTCGACGTTCTGCATATCGACGTGGATGATCGACTTGCTCAGCAGCCGGTAGGCCTCCTGCACGTGCGAGACCTGCACGACTTCGCTCAGGTCCAGCCGCGCGAGTGCCTCGGAGAGGCGGATCATGGACTCGAGCTGGCGCACCGTGATGCGGTACGCGATGTTCGTCTGCCCGTTGCTCACGACGTCGTTCTCGCGCAGGCTGCGGTAGCACGCGACCATCATGCGCTTCGTCTCGGGCGTGATCACCGGGTTGAGTGTGCGCGCGAACTTGATGTAGCGCTTCAGGTCCTCCTCCGAGTACGCGCCCGAGTGCGTCGCCACCTGCAACGCCGCGGGCATGTGGATGTTCACAATGTGCTCGGCGATGCGCGCGTCGGTCGTCTCGTCGCAGTCGTCCAGGATCACGAAGAACAGGTCGAAGCGCGACATGATGGGCGCCGAGATGTTCACGTTGTACTTGAGCGTCTTAGTCTTGTCGTAGCGGCCGTTGTACGGGTTCGCGGCCGCGAGGATCGACGTGCGAGCGTTCAGCGTCGCCTGGATGCCGGCCTTGGTGATCGAAATCGTCTGCTGCTCCATGGCTTCGTGGATCGCCACCTGGTCCATCGGGTCCATCTTGTCGAACTCGTCGATGCAGCAGATGCCGTTGTCCGCGAGCATGAGTGCGCCGGCCTCGACGCAAAAGTCCCCGCTGTCGGCGTCGCGCGTGACCGAGGCCGTGAGACCCGCGGCCGAACTCACCTTGCCCGACGCGTAGATCGCGCGCGGCAGGAAGCCGCAGATGTACTTGAGGAACTGGGATTTGGCCGTCGACGGGTCGCCGACAATGCACACGTTGATGTCACCACGCAGCTTGATGCCCTCGAGCGTGGACTTGTGCACACCACCGAAGAGCATGAGCAGGATACCCTTGCGGATCTCGTCGTGGCCGTACACGCTCGGGCAGATCGACTTGGCCATCTTGATGTATCGGTCTGGGTCCTGCTTCATGCGCTGGATCGCGTTGAGCTCCTCCTCGCTGAACTCCTGCGCGGCGTCGGCGCCGTCCCCGCCTTCGTCGTCGCCGTACTCACTGCGGATCGAGATGCTGTTAAAGCGCTGCTCCATGGTCTGCACCGAGCACGCCAGGAAACACGTCTTGTACGTGAGCTCACGCACACCCAGCGCCTTCAGGCCGCGCACGCCCTCGCCCTCCATGCCATGGGTGCTGTTCTCGCCACCACCGCCTCGATTGCCGCGCGAGGCCACGGCCGTCTCACCGCCGGCGCGCACGAACTTGGACACGTCCGGCACAACGATCATCGTACCAGTGAATACGACGCGGTCGCCAGCCTTCGCCTGCTCAACATTCTCGTGGCGCAAGATGACGTCGATCGAGCGCGGCATGCTCCCCGGCGGGATCTCGTCGCTGTTCTCCTGCACTTTGACGCGCTGCCAGTCCACGAACACGCTCTTTTCCGTGTTGAGCTCCCATGTGAACGTGTTGGGGCAGAACGGGTTCTGACACTTGACCGGTTCCGTGTACTTGAACTGCTGCTCGACGCCCGTTGTGTCGCCGCCGCACTCACCACACGTGAACGCGCCAAAGAGCAGCTCGGGGCGGACCTCCGACGTACGCGTCACTGTGCCCGAGAACGACACGAGCTCGCCGATACTACGAGTGCGCAGATCGCGAATGCTGCATAGAGGTGCACATACAAACGTAAGAGTTAGCCAGTTAGTCACACACACTGTGAGAAGCTCCACCGACAGCACGACTGCAATCCATTCATGTGATGAAACGTACTGGGAGACGTGCTGGAAGTTGTAGAAGCAGACAAAGAACTCGCGCTGCGTCTTGTTCGCATCTTCGTTGATCGTGTACGCAGCGTCCTCCATGCGAATGAACTCGAAGACGCTCGTGCGCAGGTACGGCTCCCAGCGGTAGTATTGCGCCTGAATCGCGTGCGCCAGGTCCGGGTCGAATTCGAGCACGTGCGTGAAGTCCACGAAGAGCGACGACGTCTCCGTGTTGCGCATCACTTCGGCTTGGTGGCTGTAGTTCACTGTGGGGCGCGCTAGGTCATCCTGCTCACCACTGCCGTCGTCCATCGTACCTGCAGCATCGATCTGCTGGCCGTAGCCGCACAGGAACTGCAGGAAACGCGTCTTCACGGCCTCGGCGGTCGTGTCCACCTGAAGCGCGACGGGCGCGCCCGTTGGATTCAGCGCCGCGTTCGAGCGGTTCGCCGGGTTGCCATTGCGTCCGCGCTTATTACCTCCTCCACCAGCAGCGTTGCCGCCGCTGGGGACGCCTCCGCCGCCATTCATCATCATCGTAACTGGCCGCACGGATTGGATCGTAGACCTTTCAGCTGTTTCGTTTTGTCGATTTGGCGCCAAAACGACAAAAGGGTCAGTCCACCGGAAAGTCAAAAGTCATTTTTAATTTTCAAAAAATGTTATCTATAAAATAATAATTGTCTAATTAAATTAAACAATCTACATTAATATGATTAAATTTGTGGTCCGTCGTGTAACCCGATACAAAAATGATATACTAAAACCGGTAAAATGTTGGCTTGCCCGTTTGTATCAAGATCGCTATTTTTAGCGCAAGCCAACGTTTTACCGGTTTTAGTATATCATTTTTGTATCGGGTTACACGACATACCCTCATAAATATTCCCTCATTCGCAGCTATTCCAGATAAACAGGCTCAGCTCTCAGTGAAGATGCCCCACATGCGTGTGCTCACGCTCATGGCCGCGGCAGCAGCGCTCGCCATGGAGCAAGACACTGTGCATGGCGTTGAGGCCGCGACCGTGAAGACCTGCACGACGCTCGTGGACAAGAACGCGCCATTGTACGCCGCGCTCTCGCTGCTGAAGGTCGGTGGTGGCGCACAGGACCAGCAGGACCTGTCGCTCGACGAGATGCTCGCGCCCGTCGACGCGGCGTTTCCGTGGCTCTCCAAGTGCATCGGCTCGGCCGACATCCTCGCTGTGGGCATGTTGGCGCTCAGCGATCCGGTGCTGACCAAGTGCCTGGCATTGGTCATGTCGTCGTCGTCTTCGAGTGCTTCTACTGCCACTGGGGTTCAGGATCTGAATGCGCTTATGAATAGCGACAGCTTTGGTACGTCCATCTGTCCGCTGTTGAACACGACCATCATGCCGTGCCTCGACACGATCTACACCAAGACGCTGCCTGCGCTGATGGACTCGGGCGGGAGCTGTTGCGACGACATGCAGACGGAAATGAAGAAGGCACTAGGCGATAAACCAGAAGAGACGATGAAATCCATGACGAGGCGCGTCGGCGACATGGTCTGTTCCGTAAAGACGTATAAGGATGCCAGCACGGGTGAGTCGAAGAATGCAACCTGTGGTCAGGTGTGGGTTGATGCGCTCAGTGGTGGTGCATTCATGGGGGACTTGCTCAAGATGACGCAGATTCCAAACAACCAGGCGTGCGCTGCGATGGCGGGCGACAGATTCACAACCTCGTCGGGTGACGTTTTCCAGTTCTTCAAGAACGCGACGCCGATCGATTCGTGCTTCGCGCCCGTGAACCTGATGCTGACGGACATGAGCAAGATGCCGCTGATCGCGGAGATGCAAGCGGCGGATCTCTTTGCGGACGGCAAGTGCCTGAAGGGGCAAACGGTGGTCGACTGGATGAAACAACCGAATGGCACAGTGATGCTCATGGCCGACGCCGTCGACAAAATGCTCAAGACGAGCATGCCGAACCTAGTCGCGTCGAATGCTTCGTCGTCGCCGTCGGCTGCAGACAACATATCTGCCACAGTGGACGCTGGGCTTCAGGAGATGGAAACGCAGCTCTCGAAGCTGTGCTTTCACCTGCCCAACTCCGTTTCAGGCTGCAAGTACACCTCGGGTGTCAAGCTCGTGTACTTTACAGAGGCGACACCGACTACAGCCCAGACTCCTGCTCCAGCTCCATCCCCTGCATCTGCGGCAGCAATGCCAAGCTCATTCTCCTTGCTGTCGTCTGCGCTCGCGCTTGCCGTCGTCTTCATGTTAGCATAGAAGGCTGGCTGAGCAATGGCGCGCACACAACACAGTCCCTTAAGCTGTGAAGGAGAGAGAGAGCACATAACGCGTGAGGCATTATGAAGAAACGCTTGCGCAGGTATGCATGTATAATGATCCATTCAACATGTATATTATATAGTTCGTAGCTCATTGTAAGCAAGAGTTAGGCCGCTACGGTTGTTATGTTACTGAGCGTGCTGTTATCGGCAGCTAATGCTGTTTTGTTGAGCACCTCCAGATAGAAATCCTGCTGTGGCGTCGGGTACGTGAACAGCGTCCACTTTGGCGAGCTCGTGTCGGGAAGAAACCGCGGAAGGCTGCCTATCCAGTGGCTGTAGGTGATGTTCCACTGGATCGTGCGCAATCCCGAGTCGCTCTGGAGTTTGTCAAACTCGATCTCAACCGAGAGATCGTCGTACTCTAGCAGTTTTTGCAGCTTGCGCTCCAGCTCGCGTGGGTCAACTACAGAGCAGCTGTCCGTCTTTACGACCTCCGAGTTGCGAACCAGCACGAGCGGGATCTGCAGATCTGAAACTGAGGCTGCGACTGCCTCTTCCGCTTGTTGCTGGTAGAGCAGCTTCTGGAGCTTCTGCGCCGGGCTGATGCGCCATTTCCCGACCAGCTTCTCCGAACTCGGGACGAGCATCTGCATCGAAATCGGACACGCGTTCTTGCTGAAGCATGCGCTGGCGTTCACGAGCTTCCGCCACTCGACCTGGTTCACGTCGGTACTCGAGTGACACGCGTCAATGGCGCTGCTCAGTGAAATCTGCTTGCCGATCGCCTGAGTGCGAAAGGCGTCGAGGATCACGTCACCCACTGGTGGTGGCACGGACACTGCGTTGTACGTCGGATACCACCGCATGATGCAGTCCGTGAACGCCACGCACTTGAGGTCTCGAAGACATACATTGAGCGCCAGCGTATTGCATTTGGCGCATGGTTCCGGCGTTGCGGTGGTCGGCGCAGGCGGCAGGATCGACTGGAAATCCTTGGTCTCGAGGCGCAGACGGATGCCTGGGAACGCGAGCGTCGTGGTCTCAACGGAGACAGTGGTTCCATTGAAGCTGCTGGCGTTGACAGACGGTGCCACGATCTCTAGTGTCGGCAAAGGCCCGACGATGTACTTGTACCGGATGTCGATGCTGTCGTAGCTGTTCGCTGATGCGTTGTTACCTCCTGTCATGTTGACGTTGACGCTGACACGCCCCAGGTATTTTGACAGCTTGCAATTGCGCGAAATCCTTTCTTCAAGCGAGTCCGCCGTCGTGTTTGACAAGATGGGTAAGTAACAAAGCACCTGAGAGCCCAGACGCATCGACACATTCACTGGTACGTCTCGTGAGAAGTGGGAATTAGTTGGAGGGGTCGTCTTCAGCTGGTGCCGGCCTTCGACGCTCTCCCAGATGAGGATCTTGCTACTGCTGTCTGTTGCTGCTGTATCTCCGTAGTATGAGGCTGTTCGGAATGGGCAAAGGCGCTGCATCTGGCAGCGTACGGCGTTCGAGAGCAGCAGCATTGCCTTCAGGTCAACAGCCGAGTCGGTCAGCGCCCCCATGCAGTTCTGAAAGTACGGCCAGAGCTCGCGGACGTCCTGCAGCGGACTTGTGGACAGCATCTGGTACGGGATCTGGTCGCGGTCGATGCCCTGGAGGAACACGCAGGAGCTGAGCGCGGCGCACTTTGGCTGGCTTGCGCACCACTCGTACAAGTTCTGGCAGTGCGCGCACGGCTGCGACGTGTCCTTGGCCGTGGCGCTCGAGTTCTTGATCTCGAGAAAGAGGAACATTTCGTTCGTGTTCCGGAAGCGACTCTGGTACGTCACGACGATGTTGCTCTTGGTCTCGTAAATGGGTGGCTGTGAGGCGCTCACATTCCCAAATGAGCTCCTCGTGTCGCGCGCGATGCTCGTGATCGTCGAAGTGGCCTCGACCGCGGAGCGCACGTCCGTGCTGATCTCGACCTTGAGCGCCGTGGCGTTGTCGTCGGCGTTGCGCAGGTTGAGCGCAAAGTCGAGGCGGTTCGACGGCCCCGAGAGCGCGCCAAAGGTCCAGATGGGCGTCGACGTGTTCCCGGGAACCACGATCGGCGCCAGCAGCGAAGTCGTCGATGGGTCTGCGATCGCGAAGAACGGCACCGTGGGGAACAGGTTCCACGCCACCTGGTACACGGACTCCATGCTCTCGAGCCAAAACGTGCTCGTGAGCGAGTTCTTCCAGTAGATGTACGTACAAAAGCCATTTACCATGGTACAGGAGCTGCTCGCGTTCGACTGGATCACTGTCGGATACTGAAGACCTGAGCTTGAGCCTGAGCTGGTGGCAGATGCGAACGAGGCGTCGTACAGGAACCGCTGGCGCTTGCGCATCTTGGAGGCAAAGACGTCATTTGATACGCCTGGGATGACATTGGTCGTCGCATTCGTTACTGGGGACGGCGCTGGCGGGTTTCCTGTCGGAAACTGGTCCACTGTGAGCGAGCTTAAGGCGTACGAGAAGAGCGCCTCCATCATCGAGACCTCAAGTGTCGTATCACTGGCTCCTGATAATGAAGATGACGATGAGGCATTAGCTGGCAGGATGTAGTCGAAGAACATGGACGCGCGCATTGTCGCGAAGTAGCCGTCGTTGGCCTCAAAGTCGGCGACTACGCGCGTCGGATCTCCATGGAGCAGCAGGTTCGCCAGTCGCTCACGGTTCTCCACGGAGGTGGTCAGGCTGCTGTTACTCTGTGAGCCATTGCGTGAGAGCACGAGGTAGTATCGCTGGACGACCTGGAGCGCGGCATTCGCTGGTACCTGCGCTGGTCCCGCCGCGTAAACGTCCGCGATCGCTGGCAGTTGCAGGAAGCGCGTGACTCCCTGCCGCACCTGGTAGATGAGCCCCCGCGTCAGGTTCGAAGCCGAGTGGATGTTGCGGAAGACTACGTCGAGCGTCATGAAGCTCGAATTGTTCGATACGGGGGTACTGAGTTGAGTGAGTGCTGCGAACGGACCGAGCGCTTGTGCTTCTGCTGTCGAGAGGAAGGCGAAATTGATGCTGGAAATGGGGAAGAACGACACTGTCCAGCTTGCTGCTGCTGTTGTTGCTGATGTTGAGACGCTGTACCCAGCGTCGCTCGTAGACAAAGTGTCGGATGTGGGTGTCATCAGGTACTGCTGAAGGTACTTGACGAGCGCGCTCGACTGGAAAGCTCCTTGCTGTGTGTCATTTGCACTAATGGTGGTGGTAGTGTTGTTCAACTTGGTATTGTTGGTGGTCGTCTGGTCTATGCTCGTGACCATGAAGAGCACTTGGAACGTGGATCGCGTGGCCGCCGCGAGCTCCATGGGAAACGCTGGCTCGCGAATGTCAATCACGCCCACGGACGACGCGTTTTGCAGAAAAGCCTTGATCCCATTTGTCAGGAACGGCTCGGCGAACGTGATGCGCACAATGTCGGTCTCCGTCCACGTCATGCGCAGGTACTGCGTGGTTGTATTCGAGTTGCTGGTAGTCGTACTGTTGGAGGACTGGGCGTGCGTCGTGCTGGCGAGTAGACAGAGCCATAGCGACAGCAGTGCGACTACCGTCCGGAGCGCGGCTTGCGAAGAAGATCCCATGACCAGTCAGGTCGATGGAGCCTCTGGGTGCTTCTTGATGGATCTACTATCTTACAATGCGAGAAATGAGAGAATGGGGACTATGGGCTGACAAGTCGCGTTCTTGACGCAAAAGCTGGAAAGAAACAGTCACCAGCGACCCTCTCTGCGCTCCATGAGCCATAGGTTGAGAGGGGTTGGCTTGGCTTGTCCGTCGTGACGACCCTAGTTGGTTCTCAAGGATGCTGGGTTTGTTTGGTGTACTTGATTCACTCGTTTGTATATAATTTACCTACTTCTGACACTGGTGTTTTCTATTGCGGCACGACGACACTCTTACTCGAGACATTCGATTGTTCTTTCACATTGACGATGGATGAATGGGACTCACAATAACAAGGTGTGAGTTGGTTGGGTTGGCTCAGCTCAACGGCTTGCTGGCTGGCTCGACTTGGAGATGGCTTAGCGCTCGAAGCCCAGCACGGGGCTGCCCTCGAGCATGGGCGTCGAGAGCGACCGGAACGAGTCGTAGTGGTCGATCGAGAACTTGTCGGCCTCGCTATCCGACCGGTTGTCGCCGTCGAACATCACGTGGTCGTCGTCATGATGGAGCCCATGGTGATGAGGGTGACTAGGGTACTCGTGCTCGTCATCGCTGCTCGGGTCGGACGGCCGCCAGTCCATGACCGCGGGCTCGGACGCGTCGCTGTGTACCGTGCACTTGCGGTTCTGCGGAAAGTCGAGCAGCACGGCGCCGCTGCCCGTCGTGCTGCTGCGGTGCTGGCGGCGCAGGTACTGCGCAGCCTTGGCCTCGCCATCCATGACGATCACGTCCAGTTGGTCCAGGTCGCCGTCGTCCAGGTGCAGCGTCGACCGGGTCGACTTCTTGCGCAGCGAGGCCGATGTGGTTGTGGACTTGCGGATGGGGGCGGCCGAGGTCGCGGCGGCCGCAAACGCGCGTATCTGCTTCTTCCAGTTCTTTGTCTTCTTCTTGTGGTCGCCAAAGAAATTCGTGGACGACGAGGACGCAGATGAGGATGACGCGGACGAGAAGGACGCACCTGGGGACGACGGGATAGTTGAGAGCTGCTCGTGGGCGGCCACGTGGCGCTCGAACGTCCGGTGGTGGCGCTGGTTGTGCTTGTCGTCCAGGTCGCCACCGTCGTGGTCGTAGTGATGATGGCCTTGGGTGTTGGTGCCACCGTCGAGCTCGTCGGCTCGAACCGCAACCTCGCGCTTGACCACGGGCTCGGGCTTGAGCGGCTCGATGATGTCGATGTCGAGCCCCTTGGTCTCGCCGCCAAAGCCGAGCACGATGAAGAGCAGCATGAAGCCAAAGCCGCCGGCAACCCAGAGCACTTTCTGGTGGCCCGCGTATCCGGAGTCGCCCGTCCAGCTCGTCAGCGTCGTGTAGACGCCGATGAAGGAGCCCAGGTGGCCGCACGCGAGCGCCCAGGCGATGCCCATGGCGCGCACCATGAGCGCGTAGTGCTCGCCTGTGTACACGCAGAGCGCAGCGAACGCGCCGGCCATGAACAGACAGAGCAGGCTCAGCGTGATCAGGAGCGCGCCTCGTAAAGCGCCCTTTGCCATGCATCCGCCGACGATGAACATCATGACCGAGGTGCAGAAGAGCAATACTGCGAGCGCCACTTTGCGTCCGTAGCGCTCGATGAGCACGGCGCTGAGCACGAGCCCGGGGAGCGTCATGCAGCCAATGAACGCGTACTCGGACGCCGCCGCATGTTCGACGCGCTCGAGGCGCCGCATGATGCACGTGGTCACGGCCCCGAAGGCCCCACAGAGCAGCAGCCACACGGCCCAGAGGAACACGGTCTTGCGCAGGTAGTGCGACTGGAAGAGCACGCCGAAGCGCTTGGATGACGAGACACTGAACGAGACCATGGCCGGGGACGCCGCGGCGTGGCGGTCGGTCGAGGCCCGTGGTCGGCCCACGTTGCCGCTCGAGGGCACCACGTAGCTATTGCGGTTGTTGGTCTCGTTCGTCGGACGTCGTGTGGCCGGCAATGGCAGTGGCGCCAGGTCGTCGCTGTGCATCTCTTCGTCCTCCTTCAGCTGGTAGGCGAGTTGTGTGGGTGAGCCGGCCAATGGGCGGATGTCTGTGATCCGCGATGACGCGCGCGACGAGTTCCTTGTTCGTCTCTGCTGCTGCTGGAGCGTCGACGGCGGCGCGTAGAGACTGGATGGGACGGTGACGCGTGCCTGGCGGTCGATGCCGTGCGCGCTCTCCATGCCCTGCACAATTTGGAGCGCCTGCTCGATGCGGCCAATGCTCGCGAGGTACTTGGGCGACTCTCGTAAATAGAGCACATAGAGCACGACAAAGCCGATGGAGGCGATCGCGAGCACGACGAAGATCCAGCGCCACGGTGTCAACAGCTTGGCCAGCAGCGCGGCGAGGACGAGCCCGACGCCGCCCAGCAGCTGCGAAAGCACGAGGATGCGGCCGCGTGTGCGCTTGGGCGAGAACTCGAGCGAGATCGTGATGAGAAGCGCGCTCTGGCCGCCGAGGCCGAGCCCCGCGATGAGCCGGAACGTTAGCAGCGAAGCGTAGTTCCACGCCGCAGTGATGAGCGCCTCGCCGACGAACCACATGGCGATGGTCGCGAGCAGCACCGAGCGGCGCCCGTAGTGGTCGGCGCACGAACCAAAGCCGACGGCGCCGGCCATCTCGGCCAGGAAGAACCAGCACAGCGTGATGTAACTCTGCTTGACGTTATCGATCGGGACGTGACCAACCGATTCCTTGTGGACGATGGTCTGGTAGTCGAACGCGAACGTGAAGACACCGAGCGCCTGGAAGAGCCAGCCGAGGCCGATGAACGCCACGAAGAGCACATAGTAGGGCGTGATGCCGACGGCTTTCGCCCAGCGGCCGCCGCCGCCCGGTATCCTCCGCCGCTGGATGGTCACGCCCATGGCGCCGCCACTCATGCGGCCCATCATGGAGCTGTTGCCTGGCGTCGCCAATGCTAGTGTTGCTATTGCTGCTGCTGTGCTGCTGCTACCTGTGGTCGTCGTGGACGGCGCCTGCTGCTGGCGCGTGAGCGGGAGCCCCGAGATCGAGTGGCTCGAGAGGAAGAGCGCGTCCGTGTGCTGCAGCGAGCCGAGCAGGTACTGCGAGTGATCGTCGTACACGAGCGCGTCGAGCCGCTGCCGGATGTGCGCGAGCGGCGCGTCCATGGCCATGGCCGCATTCGCCATCTACTGAGCGTGCGTGGCGGACCTGCTTAGAGGACAAGCAGTCCGTGTCTTAATAGCGCTGCCGTGAAGAGCTCCTCACTCGTTCGTTTGGGGCACAGGTGCCAATCTAAAAAAGAAGGTGACCGCCTGGTCGAGTGAGTGAACTGGACACCTTGGGAAGAACGACTACAAGCAGTAGCAGCAGGAGGTACCTGCGTAAAGAGTGGCGCTATGGAGCTTTGGCGAGTGGACGGCCGCGTTGTGGCCATGTTGCATTTTGTATGGGCGGACGTGCAGCGACAGCGGCGGTGATGGGCGGAACGAAGAGGAGGAAAGCGTGACGCGTTTCAAAAAAAAAGAAAACTCGCTGTTTTTGTTCATCTGGCAACGAGCTCAGTTTATTTTACGAAAGTGAGCCTTCTTATCAGACCTTTGGCCATGCGGTACTATGTGTCCGTACAATACATATCATAATGTCAATAAACCTATATATCATATGTATTATATTATTAAATAAGATATGCGATAAAAGAGGCAGATGGTCAGTAGAAATTGAGGAAGGGCGACTCGAATCTTGCAAAGAGGGACTTGCACACAAACGGATCAACACAGTGCTTGTAAGTACCGACTTGATCTGTATTGTATGCTCAGCTTTGCAATTATGAGGATAAATTGCACATACCAGCACTGTACATATCATGTGTTGCACAGTGTTTCTGGATCACTGCCACTGCTGCTGCTGTGTGACTGTGCGCATAAACATCCGTTGAGACCACGAATACGACGACGACCATAACACAATTTCTCATCGGCATGGGCTTCAGAATTTCTAGCCACCTTGCGGCGCTGGAGGCACAGGATCAACAACACCTTGTTACAGGTGGCAGTGGTGCTACCCATTCATTCCCAAAGAGCGCCTCTGAAGAGGTTCAAGTAAAGTGTGCATTTTGCTGGCTGGCAGAACTTTCAGCCAAGAATGGATGGCTCAATCGGTTTCACAAGTAAGGATCCGCAAGTCGGATGGATATCTGTGGAAAACAAACTAAATGGAATTGTTGCATGGGTCGGTCGTCATTAAAAGCAGCTGTCCATGACAAATCCACCCTATCAATAGTTGCTCACGCAACATAGAGCTTCTCGACAGCTCATGGTCATTCAAGCCAAGAGGCAACGTGCGCCTTGCCCAAGATGACCGCTGGAAGCGTTCAACTCGCTCTGATAGCGCTGACGTCCACATCGCAGGCTCATTTGCTTGATATGTACTTCCTGTCCGAGATCTTACGGACACCTCCTGTTGGTTGCAATTCGACGCTCGGCTTGCATGCGCCTCTCCAAAAGGAGTCTGCACGACTGACTGATAGACAGATTGATGAGTGGTGATGATAGTGGTGGATGGACGGATGATAATGGACCGATATCTCTGTCCAACAGCGAGAGTAAAAACGACGGCCACCAAAACCACAGGATGCTTTTTGAAAGGGCTTGCCCAGTAGCTCATCAAGGTGTCTTCGTCCAGCTTCAAGATGTCGAAAGCAATTCCATTTGGGGAGTAACAATGTGGGCCACGCTAATTAGGACGATGGAGCCATTTGGATGCGATTGATGTGGTACATACTGCTGGCGTTTCCATCGAAAGCGCTTCAGAATTGACTGCATAGCGAGCTCCTCGCATATGCATGGTCTGTTGGTTGTTACGCGGCACCGGCTCAGCAGCTGAGAACGAATATGGGCTGCTAGCTAATGAACGAGGCGAGCACGAGTACTACCACCAACTGCAGCAGTCTCGCACGCGTATCGCAGCCATTCCGCCTTCTTCCGGATTGGTTTTGTTTGCGCCACTTCAGCTTGTCGCACGTTTGTTTAACAGAAAGAATGATCGCCTGCGAATGGTGAGAGCGATCACCTCTCGCTCAGAGGTACAAGGCGCGCTTCTTGCGACGCATTTCAGTGCAAGCGTGTCGCTTTCTTTCCTCTCGCATTTCGTCTTCGTGTCGTCAACATCAGTCGTAAATAAGTCGGCACACACTATGATCTCACCACGAATCAACCGATCTGATGATTGGTAGAAATAAATATCAGTTTATAGCGTACATGTTCTTGATTGGCTGAGCACTCGATTCTGAAACTAGTTTAGGGTAAGTTGGCATTCAGTCTCCCTAAAAAAAGAACACCACTCAAAGCAACAACAGCATGAAGAGCTCTCTAATCACAATGATGGACGTATTCCGAGTTCTGCCAAAAGAGCGCCATCAACGCGCAAGCCCATAGCGCCGACGACGACGCGCTTCATCAGTTGACAGACGTCTTCATGTGGCGCACGCAGCGCGCGACGAGCGAGGCCGTGCGGCCAACAGCCGCTGCCGGTGGTGCCACCACTGGCGCGCGCGCCGTACGACAACAGCACTCGGCGCCGGAGGATGAACATCATCAGGATGCGTACGAGGTGCACCGCATCGCTACTGGCACCTCGCATCCAGTAGCAGCAGCAGCACATCAGTCGCCGCCGTCGCCGCTCTCGTCCAGCGTCACGAGCAACGTGAGCGCGAGCAGCTTCGAGTCGTCGGCGCGGCAGCGGCAGCAGCGCGCGATCGCGAGCACGTTCTTCGGGCCGAGCTCGCAGGCGACCGACATCTTCTTCGAGACCGACCAGGAGGGCGACGCGAGCTGCCACAACTACTACAGCCACACGAGCGACGATGACGATGACGTTGCTGCTGGCGACCTTGACAGACACGTAAAGCAGCAGAGCAGCAGCAGCAAGAAGCGCGGCAGCAGAGCCACGAGCGACGCATCTTCTGCGCAGCTGCTGCTCTCGGAGCACGACCGTGATGACTTACGCACCGCCATGAGCGCAGAAGAAGCGGCTGTGCGGCGGAAGCGGCGGAAGGAGAACCAGGAGAAGTTCAAGCGGATTGCGAGGCTCGCTGACGCGCACCGACCAGTCAGTCTAAGTACATTCACACGCAAGTCGACGCGAGAGCTCACGCGACGATCGAGCTCAAAACGGAGCTTCACAGAGCCCACCACGAAGATTAACACGGAGCTGCTCGAGGCGTACGTGGCGTACTCGCGCTCGATCGGCCGCGAGCCGCATATTGACATCTACGGGATCAACGAAGGAGGGTCCGAAAGCGACCAGGATGGTGTGGGTGTAGTCACGGGACAGGCGTCGTTCGTCCAGCCACGCACGCCAGTCGTCGCGGAGCACAAGCACGTGTGGACCGACCTGCTGGGCACGCGCCATAGCAAGCGACGCGGTTGTCTGCAGTTCTGGATCTGGCTCTGCATCGGCATCGTCGTGAGCATCATTATGGCGTTCTTCCTTGCGCACCTGTCGCTCAACGAGGTGCTGCACCTGGACGCCTTTGTCAAGGACGACGTGGTCGTGACCGACGACTTCACGTACCTATACCTGCGCGACGAGGTCACGTTCCGCATCAAATACGACATCTCGTCGGATTTTATGCCGACGAGTGCGCAGCCGCAGCCGGGTAACGACAGCTACTTCCAGGTGCTACTGCTCTACGAAGACGACTTTGAGGCGTACGTCGACGGCGAGCCGTTCAACTACATCACCGCGGGCTCGACGCTGCGCACGACGTACGCGAGTCTGCCGCTCACGACCATCCAGAACGACGAGCACGAGGAGGTCTATTTCGTCGTGCAGCCGTGCGTGCTGCCGTGGAACCCAGGCGCCGACTACTGCCAAACGCGGCAGCTGCCTACGGCCATTGACTCGGGTCGCAAGGTGTACAAGCTCAAGAAGTCGGCTGTCGTGATGGCTACTGCGGGTACCAAAGTGAGCCTCTCGATCAAGCACTTGTATGTGAACCCGATGCCCAACACCTGCAGTGACTCGGGATGGCAGGGCGGGTGGTATCTGATCATCTTCCTGCCGTATGTGATTCTGGCGCTCTTCGGGCTGCGCGTGTTCCAGATGCTATTCCGCTGCGAGAGTTTCAGGGCGAATCTCGAGCGCAAGTACCAGAGCGAGTTCGATGTGCCAGAGAACGAGGTGGACTACTGGCAGCCCATGCCGTGGGACCGCAAGGTGCCCAAGACGCGGCTGCTCGGGCCGTGCTGCTGGAAGAAGATGCGCAAGCCTTTCGAGCCGTTCTACACGTGGTGGCGCCACGAAAACTACTTCACGTGGATTTTTTTTCCGTACCGCAACGAGCGCCTGGCGCGCGGCGAGCGCGCGCTCATCGTCTTCTGCTCGCTCTACCTCACGTTTTACGTGCTCTTTGTGCTCGTGATGATGCGCGACGCGATCGGCTCGAACCTCTCGGTGGTCGTGAGCGTCCTCGTCTACTACGTGCTCATCATGATTTTGCCGTCGCTCGGCAAGGCGATCTTCAAAGAGATCTTCAAGCTCATCTTCCGCCAGCGGCGCAAGTACTTCCGCGTCAAGGCTGCCGGTGGCGACACGGAGGGCTTCTCGTTCCGCCTCGCATTCTTCCTGCAGTTCCTCGTGGCCATGCTCATCACGTGCACGCAGCTGCCGATGGCCTACATCTGGCTTTACCGGAGCTGTGAGTTCCTCAAGCAATTTATGTACTTTGGCGTGCTCACGGCCGTCACGCGGCTCTCGCTGCTCGGACTCGTGCAGGACTATGCGTGGTACCTCGTGATCAAGACGTGGGGCTGGCGCGACCTCTGTCCGTACTGCACCGAGCGTCTCGTGCATTGCGACTGCTTTAACGACGAGCTGCTCGTGCTCTCGGTCGAGCGCGTTGGCCCCAAGTGGGAGCTCATCATGCTGCTCGACGCGCTGCTTGCCAAGCAGAGCGACACTGGCTACACGGCGCAGTTCGACCAGTACACGCCCGAGCAACTCCGCGAGCGCTGGCAGATTTTGGTCGAGCGCGCCGAGACACACATGGAGAAGGTCGAGAAGCTGCGTGCGTACCAGGAGAAGAAGCGCCTGGACCGCATGCGGCGCGAGCGTCAACGCGCGAGTTTCATGAATGCCGCGTCGTTCCTGAGCTTCCGAGGTGGAGATCATCCCGCCACTGGCACGAACGGCTCTGGAGAGAGCGCGCCCAGGAGCTCCAAGCGCCGAAAGCATCGCCATCGTCACGATCAGCAGCATCACCGCCACGCCAGTCACACGGAGGAGGAAGAAGAGTCGTCACCATTAGCGACCGACAGCCAAGACGCAGACTTAAGCGCCATTGGCGGCTGCTGCCTGCGCGAGAAGAAGGTGCTGGCGCTCAACAGCAAGATCGAGCTCGACAAGTTCGAGAAGCACTACGACTCGACCATCGTCGACGTCTTCCACTCGATCCAGAGCGCGCTGTCCAGGCGACGTCGGCATGATGTCTCGCGCGAGCAGCGCCGCGAGGAGCGCCGTCGGAGACGCGCACTGCGTCTCCAGCGCGAGGGTCTGTCCTCAGAAGATATGCTGGAGGAGTCAGACGTGTCGAACGTGGAAGGCGAGCGAGATTCGGACGTCGCCGGCGTTGGTGGTGGTGAGGATGATGCCCAGATGACGGCGCCGATGACGAGCTCCGGTGGTAGTGGCAGCAGCAATAGCAGCAGCAACGGCGAGACCATGTGGATCTTCGACAGTCCGCGCCAGCGTCTAAAGCGTCGCGAGCTGGAGAAGCTGCGCCGCAAGCGCGCATTCCGCGTGCTCGACAACTACTTCATCGAGACGGTCGAGCCCCCGGTCGACGAACAGGCGGTTCCTTCGAGCTCTGCGGCTGCTGGAGAAGCAACTCCACCGACGTCGAGACGGCAGCTCACGCGCAAGGACTCGAAGCTCGCGAAGCTGCTGGCGCGCCAGAACGCGACACCCCGCGACGAAGACGTGGTGATCGTCGTGAGTGAGAGCGTGGACGCGGCGACGGCGGCGGATGAGCACGTCACAGTCGTTCAGGAGGAGTACGACGACGACGACGACACGGACGTCGAAGTGGGTGTTGTTGCTGGTCATGGACGCGGCGTTGGGGCTCGCGCGTCTGGATACGAGAGTAGCGACAATGGCGAAAGCGTCGCCTCGATCGATATGAACGTACCACCAGCGCCGCAGAGCCGCGCGTATGCCGTGGTGGAGCGCAAGCCGTCGCTATTGCGCAAGGCGTCGACGTCAGCCACCTCGTTCGCGTCCTGGATCTTCAAGTTTGATAAGAATGCCGACGTGTAATGAGCGAGCGAATGCTGAGGTTGTCGTGAGTCTCTCTCGCTTCTACTAACTTATGATATTAATTCGCAAAGCAACGTTGCTCGGACTGTATGGACTCCTCTTCCGTGGTGGGTTTTTGCTGAAAATGCAAATGGACACAAGTAGAGTCGTTGTGAATGCTGCTGTACGAGCTGCACTCGAGCTCGCTGGTTCACTGAACAACGCGACAGGCGGTCGCTAGGTTCGTGTTCAGAGCCTCAGGTTCAAGACACCGGCATTACGACCACCGGTCGTTGACCCAAGTTCTTCGCGGCCCAAGAAGACTGATACGAGCGTGTGCGTCACGACAGCTCCGCTGAGTCTCTTATGAACGCACACGGCTGTCGTTGGGCTCAAGGGATCAAGTCCACGGCGTTGTGCTCAAGACAGCAAACAAGCACTGCGAGGTCTGATCATCGTCGTCACAGGTCATTCGTGGCATGCTCATCAC